>APFE031177641.1:15488-97123 GCA_000404065.3 Pinus taeda
TGTACCACAATCCATATCCCGATGTGCCTCTGAGATAATGCAATACATGCTTGCCTGCCTTCCAGAAGATCTTGGTTGGCTTAACCATAGCTTGTGAAAGTTGGTTAACAGCATAGCATATATCGGGTCATGTATTCACCAGATACATAAGCGACCCCACCAACTGTCGATAAACAGTGGCATCCACTACCTTCGCTGAAGTAGCATCCTGCTTCCTCCAACCTCTAGGAAGAGGAGTATCAACAGGCTTGCAGCCATGCATGTTGAACTTCTCCACTATCTCTCGGGCATAATTACCTTGAGAAACAAATAGTCCATCACTGCGTTGCCAAATTTCCAATCCCAGGAAATAATGAAGGAGGCCCAAGTCCTTCATCTCAAACTCTCTAGCAAGATCCTTGCATGAAAGTATCAACAACTCATCTCTCGTTAAAATCAAATCATCTACATAAAGTACAATGATAAGAAACTTACCCTCCACCACAATCTAGTATAGGTTAGGATCTACCTCACTCTTGGAGAATCCAAGTCCGGTGAAATAACTGTCTATCCATGTGTACCAAGCATGAGGTGCTTGTTTCAACCCATACAGCGCTCTCTTGAGCCTACACACATGCGACTCGCTGCTGAAGATCTCGAAACCTTCGGGCTGCTCTAAGTACACCTCCCCCTCAATGACTTCATTGAGGAACGCAGTATTCACATCCATTTGATGGATGTGCCACCTCATCTGTGCTGAGAGAGAAATAATCGTCCGTATGGAAGAATACCTTGCGACAGGTGCAAAGGTCTCCTCATAATGGATCCCCTCTATCTGTGAGAAGCCTCGGGCAACAAATCTTGCCTTCTACTTCTCCACACTCTCGTTAGCTGCGTGCTTCACTTTGTAGATCCATCTCGAACCCACCACTGATTTCCCCTCCGGTCTTGGGACAATCTCCCATGCACTGTTTTTGACAATCGAATCATATTCTTCCACCATGGCATCTACCCATGCAAGATCCTCCACAGCTTCCTCGAAAGAGGATGGCTCAGTCACAACACATTTGATCACAAGAGCCATGTATCTAGTGTATCGATCAGGTGACTATCTCTGCTGCGCTGTGCTGTAGGTGGTCCTACAACCTTCTCTGCATCTTGGGCCAGTCGCTCAGCTTCTGTAGTGCGCTTTCGCCCTCTGATGGTTGGCACTGCATGAGTGGTCTCTTCCACTCCATGAACTTCATCTTATGGCTGATCCACATCCTGAAGCTCATCCTTAGGAACTAATAGCTCCTCATCAGCATTCAAGTGTGGCTCCCTCTCAAGCGAACACTGAACACTTCATGGCTTTCTCCTCCTGAAATTTGATATCCCATCGCACAACAGTCTTGCGACTGTCTGGAAAATACACATGATAGTTGTGGGGTGTATCAGTGTACCCCAAAAATATCCCAACCTCTGCAGTTGGCTCCAGCTTCTTCCTAGCATCCTTCTTCACATGCATGTAAACAGGAGAACCAAAAATCCTCAAATGGGAAATATCAGGCCTCTTACCAGAATAAGCCTCCTCGGGTGTACTCATGCCAAGTATCTTGTGAGGACAACGGTTCTGCACATATACTGCAGTGTTGCATGCCTCTGCCCACAAGTGAAGGGGTAGGCCCTGATCATGCAACATCTCCCATGCAGCACCCACGATTGTTCTGTTCTTCCGCTCAACAACCCCGTTCTACTGTGGGTTATGGGGAGCTATGAGCTCTCTTCAAATCCCTTCTGTGCTGCAGAAGTCCTTGAAATCACCAAAGATGAATTCACCACCATTGTCACTCTTAAAAGCCTTCACCTTCTTCCTTGATTCCTTCTCCACCAGTGCTTTGAACTCACAGAACTTTGAGCATGTCTCGCTCTTCTTTTGCATGAAGAAGATCCAACACTTTCGAGAGAAATCATCAACAAAGATCACATAGTACTTGTGCTTTGGTCCACACACATCTGTGTGAATTCTCTCAAGGATCGTCGTGGCGCGACTATCCTTCTCGTGAAAGGTGGATTTCACAAATTTTCCCAAAGTACACCCCTTGCACTGATCTGACTGCACAAGAGTGCCTTTAGGAAGCCCAGTAGAAATCTGCTGCAGTATCTTCAAGGCTCCATGGTGAAGGTGGCCCAATCTTCAGTGCCATAGCTCACCATCATCCCAGCTCACCACTCCTTCTGCCTTGCATGCCATTGCCACGTAGCCATCTACATGCAATTGATAAAGGTTCTTGACTCGAACCCCTATCTTCTGGGTTTCTCCAGTTGTCTTACTGTGTAGGAAAGCCTTTCCCTCACTGAAGACAACATCATATCCCTTGTCTTCTAACATTGTCACAGAGATAAGATTCTTCTTCAATCCTAGAACATGCATCACTTCCTTCAATACGAAGGGCTTACCAGACTCTCTCTCAAAGGAAATGGTACCGATACCGGTCGCACTGTATCTACCATCATCGCCCATCTCGATGTGCACTCCAAGATCTTTCTCATCCAGATCAGAAAACAAATCTCGATCTCCTGTCATGTGAAAAGACGCACCACTGTCCAAGAACCATACCGATCCCATCACACTTGATACCAAGCATGCGATCAACGAAAAGTCCAGCTCAAACTATGAGGCTAAGGCCTCTCCTACTGCAGATCCAATAGCTTGCTTATTTTTCTTCTTCTACAGACAATTTGTGGCATAATGTCCGTGCTGGTGACAGTGAAAGCACTTCACCTTGGACATGTCTTGCTTCTTGTCTTTCGCACCAGAATGAGAAGCTTTCTTGTTCTTCCCCTTCTTTGCTTTGGTAGCCAAAGCACAATTTTCTTCATCAGATGCCTTTGATGAAGATCCATCCCTAGTATTCCGCCTGATCTCCTCTTGCACAAGATCCGACCAAAGTCTCTCCCATCTTGGAAATTTCTCCCGACCATTGATAGAGTCCTGATAGGAATGCCAACTCTTCAGAAGACCAAGGAGAGCCAAGCTCACCAAGTCCTCATCATCGATAGTCACCCCCACACTTCCCAGCTCATCCCGGCATTAGGTGAACTTCGTGAGATACTTGGGCATACTATCTCCATTCTCACACTTAATGTTTCTAAGTTTATCCTTGAGCGCCAACTTCCTCTGGTCGCTCTTGCTTTGGAATAAATCTGTCAATGCTTTCCACATCAAGTATGGAGAAGCCTTTCCATGTAGGCTGGATACAATGTGATCCTGCACGCCTTCCAATAGAATCCTTCGACACTTTATTTGTCTTCTTTTGCCAAGCCTCAACGTGAGCAACATCAGTAGGTTTTGGGACATCAACATCTATGAACTCCTTCAACCCATTGTCATTTAACACCACCTCCATCCTGTCTTTCCATAAAATATAATTTGAGCTGCCTTCAAGGGCATAATCCAATCGCAATCCGTTGAAAGACATTTCAACTTCGACACCAAGAAAACCCTGCTGCAAATTCGAATTCCACCAGCTCAAAACTCAACCGCTTCTGATCTAAAATTCGTGAGAACAAAGTATTTCTCATACAGAGATTCACTATACGGGAATTTACCGGATATCTCACCTTCCAAAAGAAGGATGAATCCAGTGGCTACCTAGCCCGATTATAGACTCTGCCTAAAGAAATCAAATGTAATCACTTTCTGAATAATAGATCTGATGATCAACTTCCCTCTGATACCATGTAGAACTTCTTCTAAAAATCAGCTAGCTTTGATACCATGTAGAAATTTTGAATAATATGACACTTATTCACAGAGATTATCCTGATTATACACTATTTGTGGAATGCATGCATAATACATAACTTCCTCTATGTTGATCATCAATTTGCAGAATTAAAGAAACAATCACATGCACACATTGAAACATCAATCACACATATCAACACAGTATGTACTGGGGAAAGCATACAGCTGAAAACCCCTCAACTATATGTATATTATGATGATAGAGAACATGTAAAAATACATAGTACAATACTCCTCACAAGTACTCAGTACTATCTCCACCTGTTACACACAAACTAGCTCAGATCTAAATCAATCATAGGTTCAAATCTCCTTCGTTGCTTGCCTGCCTCCACTACGTAATCCTGCATGAGAATAGATCTAAATGTGTGTTCCAAACTCGAATTCCCTTGGTTTGTACTGTGCAATCCTCATTGGCAATCTCAATCCATTGATTATGCAAATCATATGCACAGCTATAGTCACAACTGATATTAGACTCACCCTTTCACCCACCTCTAACACTTGCCTCCACTGAACTGTCCATGCACTGAGTTGACTGATGTATTCTTCAGTTGATTTATGAGTTAATATTTAGTGAATTAATTAATAATTAATTCACACCACTCATCACTAGTGTATTTGGCAGTTAGACTAAATACAACTAGTTCAACTAAGTCAAACTGAACACAACTCCATCAACTCCTCAATCAACTCCACTAAACTCAATCACTTGAGTTCTAACTGAAGTCCATCATGCAATAGCTCAACTAACCCATAAAAAAACTGTATTTCCTTCTGGCAGTTGCATGTGCCACATTCGTAGCTCGAACTGAGGTGCTGCACGAGGATAAGATAATCTTTATAATCCAAATATTGTTAAAAGCTAATAATATGTGACTGTTCTATTTTTAGACTGGCAGTCTAAAATATACTCCGCCCATATGTCTAAAAATAGAAGTCCATCTATTTTTACCAACATGACCAATCATTTATAAATAGCATCCTGCAACTCATAGACCATGATCCATATGTCTAAAAATAGACTTTGCACCAAAAATAACCTGTGGGACCACTTAGTGAAGGCGACTTCTTTTCACTAAGCTCCATCATCTTGTTGCATTTTCAACATTCCCAACAGGTAAATTCATAGGCATGTATTATAGCAAAGAGTTGAAATATGTGCACAACTTGGGGTATATGATTATACCACTAAGGGGATACTTGTTTGAGAAGATGCCTAGTCCTTTCGACAACTTTGTGTCATCCCTCTTTAGGAGAAGAAAATAAGTTAAGAAAACTGGTGATGAAGCAATGGCATATGTGTATAAGATACTAATGAACTCTCTGTACGGTAGATTTGGTATAAATCCACAAATTACTATCACAGAGGTCTGCAGTAGGGAAAGATATGAAGATTTGTTACAGAGGGACAATTTGATATTTGGTGACAAGCTTAGCGGGAATTACTATATCGTTAGTTACGTGAGCAATACAAAAAATGTTTCCGACTTAGACTGGAATCCTCCTAAGATATTGGCTATTCAATTGGCCACAACTATTACAGCTTGTTCTTGAATTCATATGTATAAATACATTTCAAGACCTGATTGTTACAACACTGATACTGACTCAGAAATTTTAGGAATTCCTCTTCCAGAAGAGGAAATCTCTTCCATTGAATTGGGTAAGGTCAAGATGGAGCACTTTGTCAAGAAAGGTATCTTCTTAGCTCCTAAGAGTTATACCTTATTAACTGAAGATGATGGTGATATAATTAAGTACAAGGGTCCTGCTAAAAGCTTTATCAATGCTAGATGGTTTGAGTCACAATTAGCTGATATGTCTCAAACTCAACAGGTCACCATGGAATCTAACTTCTGAATATATTAGCATACCCTAAACATAATGAAAAAGGAGATCCAAGTCAACCTTGGAATCAAAGTGGGTACCAAAAGGGACCCAGTCTATGATAATAACAATGTATGGGTAGACACACAACTAAGGAGGTAATAGACTTCGAAGGTCATGAAAGCACTATTCTTAAATTGGAAAATAAGCTTCTCTAGGAGCAGTTAGAAGAACAGCGTAAAGAATCTGTGCAGAGTATTGCTAGTCTTCAGGAGCAGTTAGACAAGAAAGATAAAGAATCTGCTCAGATTATTGCTAGTATTTAGGAGTAGATTGCTAGTATTTAGGAGCAATTGGACAAGAAAGGTAAAGAGTCTAGTCAGAGTCAGAAGCAGATTGCTAGTTTGGAGTCAGAACTTGCTAAACTCCATGAAGAGATTCAATCGATGTCTATGCTTCCTCAGGCACTAGTGAGGTGCCCTCAAGCACTAGCTATGCACCCTAATCAAATGACTTGGAAAGATGTGAAAAAACAAACAGATGCTAAGAATTAGAAGTTGAAAGGTGCTAAGAAGAAGAAGGAGAAGGATCGGAAGAAGGATATTACTCCGAAGGATTATAAGCCATTGGATAAGAAGCCGAAGTCGAAGTAAAATGACACTAGTTGGGTAGAAAGATACGAGATAGTAACTAGATACAACTAACTAGATCAAATTTCATTTCTAAAGCCATTTAGAAGGCCTATAAAGGGTGGTGGGTGGACCAGAGGATTAAAAATTTATATAGGTCACATCTTTGCATAATCTATCCAATCCCTTCATCTTGAGCTTTGAGACAGAAGCCTGGAACCTGGAACCTTGAACCATAAGCCTTAAACCATGAGCCTTGAGACTTCAACTTAATGAAGAAGCTCCTAAATTCTTCAGCCTTCAACTAACTGACCCATCAATAGGAATGGTTGGTTCATTTAGTGGGTGAATATGCGCAGGGTTTACCTTGAGGTCCTCCTAGAGGCTCTGGGAAGGCTTAAGGCTTGGGGCCCCATCAAGGATCAAGGCTCAAGGCTCAAGGAGGGGCCCCATCAAGGCTTCAACCCATTGGGCAAGACCACTAAAATTAATTTCCTTACAATTAATCAAAGTCCAGCCCATTGATCACTTAGATGAGTGCTCAATTTATAGGAAGATGAAGGAGGTTTTTACATAAATGAAGGTATTGAATGGCCTTCCATACTTAGAGTTAGTTTCCATGGAGGAAGGGATGAGAGGATAGGAGGATACTTAACTCATTCCTCATCCATTTCCGAGCTCATAAGAGATGATAAGTGTGGGAATATTCTAGAAGGCTCCAAAAGATAAGAATATTCCTAGAACCCTATGTGAATTTCACTCAATCTCGCCCAACACAGGTCAAAGTGGGCCTAAGTGCTCTGCAAAGCACCCTGGCATGGACTTAACTGCTCTGCAACACACCCTTGCATGGGCCTACCTGCGTTGGGCGAGATTGATTGTGGGGTAGTAAGCTAAGTGGGCTTGATTGTGGGGAAAACTCCACAGTTAAGCGCGCTAGAGCCAGAGGCAATCTGGGATGGGTGACCTCCCAGGAAGTCCTAGTTACCGGGTGCAAGCCCCGAAAGTGATGATTGATGCTATGTGATTCATTTCACTAGTTTCAATCCCACTTCTTCACCCCTGTGAGCATCACCCAATGCAATGAGTGCTAAGTGAACTATTCAAAAAATCACGAGAGATTAGTCAGTTATGACTACCTCTCATGGAAATGGTCATACTTGAATGACTTAGTTAATGCATTTGAATCCCAAAATGATATCTAATATAATGCACTACGTAAACCTCCTAATACTTAAATTCAAAAAGAGTGAAGGGATCTCTACTTGAATGGTTCATGAGGCACAATACTTGCTAAGGTTTTGCAAATGGGGTAGCAAGCTAAGTGGGCTTGATTGCGGGGAAAACTCCACAGTTAAGCAAGCTTGAGCCATAGCTGATGTGGGATGGGTGGCCTCCCAAGAAGTCCTGGTTACCGGGTGCAAGCCCCAGAAGTGATGATTGACGCTATGTCATTCATTTCACTAGAACTATTCAAAAAAATCATGATAAATTAATCAGTTACGACTACCTCTCGTGGAAATGGTCATACGCAAATGACTTACTTAACAAAGTTGAATCCCAAAATGATATCTAATATAATGAACTACGTAAACCCCCTACTACAAAAAGAGTGAAGGATCTCTACTTGAATGGTTCATGAGGCACAATACTTGCTAAGGTTTTGCAAATGGGGTAGCAAGCTAAGTGGGCTTGATTGTGGGGAAAACTCCACAGTTAAGCGTGCTTGAGCCAGAGGCAATCTAGGATGGGTGACCTCTTGGGAAGTCCTGGTTACTCGGTGCAAGCCTCAGAAGTGATGATTGGTGCTATGTGATTCATTTCACTAGTTTCAATCCCACTTCTTCACCCCTGTGAGCATCACCTTGATGCAATGAGTGCTAAGTGAACTATTAAAAAAATCATGAGAAATTAGTCAGTTACGACTACCTCTCATGGAAATGGTCATACGTGAATGACTTACTTAACTTAGTTGAATCCTAAAATGATATCTAATATAATGCATTGTGTAAAACCCCTAATAATTAAATTCAAAAAGAGTGAAGGGATCTCTACTTGAATGGTTCATGAGGCACAATACTTGCTAAGGTTTTGCAAATGGGGTAGCAAGCTGAGTGGGCTTGATTATGGGGAAAACTCCACAGTTAAGCGCGCTTGAGCCAGAGGCGATTTGGGATGGGTGACCTCTCGGGAAGTCCTGTTAGTCGGTACAACCCCTAGAAGTCATGATTAATGCTATGTGATTCATTTCACTAGTTTCAATCCCACTTCTTCACCCCTGTCAACATCACCCGATGCAATGAGTGCTAAGTGAACTATTCAAAAAATCATGAGATATTAATCAGTTATGACCACCTCTCATGGAAATGGTCATACGTGAATGACTTACTTAATGCAGTTGAATCCCAAAACGATATCTAATATAATGCACTGTGTAAACCCCCTAATACTTAAAAATATTATATCATGTTAAAACTATGGCAATGAGGACAATACAACATTAGACATTTGACATTCCTATATCATTATTACAAAATTATTACATCCAACATATTACAACATGAAATCTTGCATCTATTAATGTTTGGGTATGCTATCCCTGGATAGCCTTGCTACACGAGCCAACAGACCCACTTTACAATTCTAGAGATTCATATTTGTCATGTATTAATTAAAACAAAGCATTTATGGATTTATGCGTTAATGTTAATATTTATCAAGTCTCGAGCACTAAACCTATATTGTTCTCACCACTTGGCCCTTTGCATGCAAATTTATTTCTCTGGCTGTTTAATGACCTAAGTGGCGGTCTGGAGGTTTCGATATTGTACAAATCCACTAGGGTTGACGGTTGTGGCTTTGATCAAACGACAACGGTGGAACTTGGGGTTCTATGCCTGGGGTGTATTGGCTTTGCTTTCTCATTGTGCTTCTCTAGGAGAGAACACCACCTGCTTTGTCAACAGTTCTTTGCTCTGCAAAGGTTCTTCCTATGGTTTGCTTGTTGCTGGGGTTTGCTTGTTTCCATGTTCTTTCCCTATCAACATGGCATGACTCCGGCTCTTTTTGGTTTCATCATTCTACGGAGAGGGTTTCTACCAGTGGTTGCCTTCAGTAAGCTTTGATGGATGTTTCCCTGCTGTTATCTTTTAATTTTATTGCAGTTTATAATATAGTTTTCTAATTCAGTTTCCCCTCTAGTTTGGATGGGGGTTTTGTAGATATTGCAGACTTGGGCGTGCGCTAAGGAGAACCCTCTTTTGGTCCTTTGCACGTGGTAATGGCGGACCCATCCCACCACCGGTTATTTAAATCTTCCAACTGATCCTCTACTAAGAGCTTTTTGGGGTCTAAGAGCCCCAGAGAACAACTTGTTTTCAAACTATTAATTCATCAGAGCTTTGTCTTTACTGTCTGGTTTCCATGCATGGCCCTAAGGGTGGTATATGCCATATGGAGTTTAAAGAGTTATAGGTCTAAAGATCCGAAGATTTGGCCCAAATACATTATTTTCATGGGATTAAGGCGGCCTCACGCCACGGTGATTTTTACTCTTGAATGGTCGGTTATTGATGTTATGAAACCCTTATCCTGTAGTTGCTTCGGCACAATGAATTTCTCATAGTTTTTACTTGTTTTTACTGGAAGGAATAACACTCTGTAACTCTGAGCTTCTAATTAAGACAACATTTATCTCATGCATATGTAATTTATTAAATGAGTTTTGGTATTTCATCGATACTATCCCATGAGGGTACAGGTATGGTCTATGTAAAATTTCTAGAAGTTGGTGATTTATCTTTATCTCAGCTTTCTCTAAGAATTCTTAATTCTCTTTCGAATGCATAGTCCTTTTAGGATTCTCGATGGTTCCGTGACTCTAAATTTATTTCTTGTTCTGAGTATATTGTGATGTTAATAGTTATAGACTTCGATTGTATGCTTACCCTAGTTCAGGGTTTTGCTTTATTTCAGTATTGCTTGGCATACATGTCTTGTAATATTAAATATATACGAATGGAACTCTTGACTATAATTATGCTTCTAAGTTTTTGGGCCTTTTCTATATATATATATATATTTCTCGATACTGTCAGTATTTCCAGTTTTTCCCTAATTTGGTTTATAGGGTAAAAATGTTATGTATTTTCAATATCTCAATTTGTCACTGCAATTTTCTCTATACTGTTTACAAATTCTCTTTCCATTATATTTTTTTAACTATGCTATCTAATGAGTATATCTGATAAACACTTCTAGATTTTCTCGTTTTTCTTTCCATTGTAATTAGGTGCTATTCACTGAATATACATGTTCAGTTTCCAATTTTTCTGTAATTCTAAATAGAGTACTCACTAAGTATGAGCGACTAGTTTTTTTAGTTTTTTCCTACTGTAATTTTAATATGCTACTTGTTGAGTGCTAATGAAGAAATCTACTTCTAAACTAGTTATATATAAAATGATTTACCTACAAACTTCCATAAATTAACTGGTACATTGCTGCTATAAAAAAATAAACTTATATAGAGGTATAAGTCCTATCCTTACTAATAGAAGAATTTTTACTTATTTGGGTCACGTTATCTCCTAGATTTGATCTATCGCTAGACCTACTCACTGTTTTTCCTCCCAACCTTGAGATTAATATGTCAATTAATCTCCCCAGGAGATATTCCTAATTACAGTAACCTTCTTCCCTTTTTGGGTCAATATCTCTGCTATCTAGTCCTAACCAGACATAGCCATAGAAAACTGTCTGACATACCAACACATATTTTCTTCTTTTTCTTTCTTTCTCACCTCTCCCTGATCTTAGATACCCCTATCATCTTGATCTTCTTGAATAAATATTCAAGAAATCAGTTAGGGATAGGTAACTGTCTCTCTAACTACTTAGAAAGTAAAATAATATTTATAGATAACTACTATTGCACTTTTCAAAAAAAATATTAAATTCCAAAAATAGTTTTTATAACTAAGAAAATAAATAGTTTGCTTGTTTTGTAGTAATTTAAATATTTACATGGTTTGGGGATATCACATCTTCCCCCCCCAAGATATAACATCGTCTCGATGCTTTCTCTCTGAAAACAAATCCAGAAAGGTCTCCTTCATAATCTACTCATCTTCCTAGGTAGTCTCTTCCATCCCATAGTGTTGCCATTGCACTTTAACTTGGGTGATAACTCGTTTATGTAGCATTACTTCTCTCCTATCGAGTATAACCAGGGTTTTGACGAAGAACTCGCCTTCTGATTTGACCTATACATAACAAAAAAAACAATTTTAAATCATGAACCAACTTGTTCAATAAATTTGTATTAAAAGAAAGCTTATGATATATATATATATATAATATATATATATATTATACATATATATATATAATATATAGTTATATATTATATTATATATATATATATATATATATATATAGTATATATAGATCATATAATATATATATATATATATATAATATTAACATAACCTGAATGTCTTGCTAATTGATTACATGGTTAACATCATCAATATATTTCTTAAGTAGAGAAACATGAAAGACATTGTGCACACGAATGTGACTGGTAAGTTAAGCTGATAAGCCACTGATCCGATTTGAGCTAAAATTTGGAAAGGCCTACAGAATCGGGGTGCTATTTTAGCACATCCAATCCATTGCAAAGTGCTTTTCTTGGCTCGCACTTGAATATAAACATGATCCCCTCCTTGAAATTCCCGAAAGCTTCTTTTCCGATCAACAAAGTTCTTTTGCGAGTCCTAAGTAGCTTTCAAATTGGCTCATACCTTTTTCACCATATCCTTCATTTCCTCTAACATATCTGGTCCTAACATTGACTTGTCCTCTGGACCACTCCAACTCAAGGGTGTCCTGCACTTACGTCCATATAACGCTTCAAAGGGACTCATCTATAAAGATGTATGGTATCCATTGTTATAGACAAATTCTACCAAGTGCAGGTAGTCTTCCCATTTAGATGGTTGTTGCATTACATAAGTTCACAACATGTCTTCTACTATTTTCTTTACTCTCTCTGCTTGCCCATCCATTTGAGGATGATATGTAGTACTGAAGTGTAATTGTGTGCCCAATCCTTCAAATAGAGCTTTCCAGAAGGCTGATGTAAATTTCACGTCGTAGTCAGAAATGATCATTTTGGGTATTCCATGTAATTTACAAATGTTTTGCATAAAGATGTTAGCAATTTATATCACTTTGTAAGTTGACTGTACTGGTAAGAAATGAGAATATTTGCTTAATTTGTCCACTACCACCATGAATGAATCATTTTTCCTTTTAGAATTAGACAGTTTGGTAATGAAGTTGATGGATATGATTTTCCATTTCCATTCAGGAATGGGTAGAGCGTGGAGTAATCTCGGTGGGTGTTGGTGCTCAGCTTTTATTTGCTGGCATTCGAGACATTGGGTTAAATATTCAGCTACCTCCTTCTTCATACCAGACTAGAAAAATTCCTTCCTAAGGGAAGAAATAATTTTCTGGTATCCAGGGTGGCCTATGTAAGGAATCTTATGATACTCGTGTAAAATTAAACTTTTAAGATGTTTCTGGTTAGGCACATATAACCTCTTCTTATAAATTAGCAATCCTTCCAAGTTTACCTCATATCTCAATTGTTGTTCATGGTTGTTCATAATTTTTTCTTGCTACCATAAATGTTTATATACTAAATATTGCATGGATGTTTCGCAAATCTACTCATAAAAAGTAGTTCGTGAATCACTGAAAGAAATTTCATATAAACAATTTACCTTTCGACTTAAATCATCCACAACCCGGTTTTATTTTCCCTTCAAATGTTTGATTTCAAAATTGAATTCACTTACGAAGTCTGCCCAATGGACTTGCCTAGCATTCAAAGTGGGTTTTCTGAAGTAGTTTGTTAGACTATGATAATCAGTCATTAGCAGAAATTTCTTACCCATTAAGTAATGTTGCCACATTTTCAAATCATGGATCACTGATGTTAGTTATAAGCCATAGGTCGAATACTTTTGTTCATATTATTTAAGCTTTCTTGATTCATAGGCAACAACTTTTCCTTCTTGCATTAGTACGCAACCTATGCCCTCCTTGCTAGCATCCGTACAGACCACATATTCTTTATTGGGACCAATAATGCTCAAAATGGGCACGATGGTAAGTGGATGTTTGAGCTGATCAAAGCTACTTTGATAGTCAATGGTCCACTTAAAGGTTTTTCCCTTCTTTTTCATAGAGGTAATAGGGTAGGCCACCCTAGGAAAACTTTCCACAAATCATCTATAGCATTTGGCTAGACCCATGAACGATATTATGTCAGCTACATCCTTCGGTACCGACCATTACATGATAGTCCTTATTTTCTCTAGGTCAACTGCGATTCCATTCTTGGTGATGACATGTCCCAAGTACTAGATTTGCTCCTTAAAGAAGTGACATTTGTTGTATTTGTCGTATAGCTGGTGTTCTCCTAGGACTTGAAGAACAATATGGAGGTGCTCCTTATGTTCTTCCATGCTCCGAGAGTAGATCAGTATGCCATTAATAAATATTAACACAAACTTGTCTAAGTATTGATGAAATATATTGTTCATGAGACACATGAAGGTTGTTGGGGAATTAGTTAGTCCAAAAGGCACCACTACGAACTCATAATGTCCATAACGAGTTATGAATGTAGTTTGCTATATCTTCCTCCTTTATCTCGATCTGATGATAACCTGAGTGGAGATCGATTTTTGAGAATATTGTTGCGCCCTTTACCTGATCAAATAAATCATCTATACAGGGAAGGGGGTATTTATTTTTAAAGGCCAATTTGTCTAATTGATGGTAATCCATGCACATTCGCAATGTTCCATCCTTTTTCTTGACAAAAAGCACTGGAGCCCCCCAAGGGGACACACTGGGACGGATATAATTTTTATCAAGCAGCTCTTGTAGTTGCATTTTTAATTCTCTTAGCTCTGGTATGCTCATACGGTAAGGGGCTTGAGATACTGGGGTAGCTCCCATAATTAGCTCAATGGTGAAATCTGTCCCTTTTTGGGGGTAGGCCCGAGATTTCCTCAGGGAATACATCCAGAAAATTTTGTACCACTGGTATGTTTTCTAATGAAGCAATTTTATCTTTAGAGTCAACATACCCTACTTGTATTACATAAACTCGGAAGCCTTTTATGATGCATTTTACTAACTGGGAGGCTGTTATAGGCCTTATTTGCAGAGGTTTTTGAATACCTTGAATTTCCTTCCTTTCTCCTTTCTCATCTTGGTAATTAATGGTTTTGGTCTTACAGTTAATAAGGGACCAATGCTTTTCCAACTAGTCCATACATATAAGGATGTCGTATGACCCTAGGGGTAACACATTTAGATTTGCCTTAATAGACTGATTAGCTAATATTAGAGGGAAATTACTAACTTTGGCCAATACTCTTATTTTTCCTCCTGTGGCTAGTTGTACTAACCACGGATTTTTAAACTTAAGAACTCACATTGTTCCACTATCTTGGGGTTGATATAACTCAAGGCAGCCCTAAGATCAATTAAAATAGATATGGTTTGGTTAAAAAAATTACCTTCAAATTCAACCATGGTTAGTTGAAATTATGCCTGATGGTCTTCAAGGGCGACATTAATTTTAGGGATGCTTCTTGCCACTTCTCCCACAATAAACTCTTCTTGTATCTACAAAATCTTATCAGCTCCCTTGCGGTGTGGGCAGTTTTTGACGTAATGCAGGCCTCCACATCCCCAACACTATATAAGTGGTCTGTTAGTTAATTCTGCCTTAGTTCTGCCAGATTTCTCATTCATATTGGTTTCACTTTGTATTTTAAATCTAGGCTGATTTTTATTCATATTCTAGTTAGTTGGACCTCTATACACTCCTTTGTTGCATGTGCCCTTATTCCCCTTGTGGTTGGAAACAAATTTACTTCCCTTTTTGTCGGTCCATTTCCTTCCCATATCTGCCTTTGGTTTGTTTTGATGGTAGCATATTTGTGCCTTATGTATAACTTCATCCATGGTTTTTGGGTTATCAAACTCAGTCGTTCTTTCATGAACAGTGGGAGACTACTGATAAACCACTACACCTTTTATTTTTCTTCACGTACGTAATGGACATATCGAAGTAGTGATGTAAACTTTGTTATGAACTCATCTATGGACAATTAGCCCCGTCGGAGATCATGAAACTCATTTTCCTTCTCGTCATAAAATCTTTCTGTTAGATATTTCTCTTTAAAATATCTTTGAAAATTTTCCCAGGTTATGCTCTATTCATTTACTCCGCGAACCATTTTTACTTCCTCCCACCACAAGGTGGCATTCCCTTGTAGCTGGAAAATGGCCAAGCGAGCCTTTAAATTATGGTCATACTCGTACACCTAGAAATATTTGTTCATATTGATAAGCTAGGCTTCAACTGCCTCATCCTGTTCACCATGAAAGAGGGGAGGCTTGATTTTTCTAAATTCACCCTGAAGTTCCATTTTATGTCTTTTTGGTGTCTTATGCCCTGACACATTATGTGATTCTTCTTCATGATTTTCTTTGCCACCTTCTGTTTCTACATTCTCAGTTCGAAACACTTGTTCCCCTGTCATATTCTCATGTTTAGGGCTAGGGACTAGTGGTTGATGATTATGTCTATTGGATAGACTCTTCATAATCTTTTCCTGCTCCTGCATCAGCCTTTTGTAATCTACCAGTAGCCGGGCCATTTCATCCTTCAATTCCTATACGGTTTCCAGGATAGTTGTGTTGGTGTTTCATGACTCATCACCCAACTGCACCCATACTTCAGGATTTCCTTCTTGAAATGGTTCTAGTCCTGCTCCCATTACTGTCCTATGTGGTGGATTCCCCATTCTCCTCATGCTAATTGCTCCTTGCTTCCTATGTGCACATCACCAAGGTTGTTATTTCATTATTACAGAGGTCGTAGTTTGGAAATCTGTGCACTCTGATACCATATGTCACACACCCACATGTAAAAGAATCTTATAATAAAAATTTTACCAAATTTTTTTACCATACATCTATTTGAGAGCTTATATCATGTTAAAACTATGGTTGCGACGAAAATACAACATTAGACAGTTGAAATTCCTATATCATTATTACAAAATTATTTCATCCAACATATTATGGCATGAAATATTGCATCTATTAATGTTTGGGTACGCTATCCCTGGATAGCCTTGCTACATGAGCCAACAGGCCCACTTTACAATTCTCGAGATTCATATTTGTCATGTATTAATTAAAACATGACATTTTTGGATTTATGCGTTAATGTTAATATTTATTAAGTCTCGAGCACTGAACCTATACCATTCTCACCACTCAGCCCTCTGCATGTGAATTTATTTCTTCGCTGTTTAACATCCTAGGTGGCAGTTTAGAGGTTTTGCTGCTGTACAACTCCATCGGGGTCCTTGAGATCGATTCCACATCAATGGTCCACGACTGTGGCTTTGATCGAATGACAACGGTGGAACTTGGGGTTCTATGCCTAGGGTGTATTGGCTTTGCTTTCTCATTGTGCTTATCCAGGAGAGAAC
Source organism: Pinus taeda (assembly GCA_000404065.3). Taxonomy (NCBI): domain Eukaryota; kingdom Viridiplantae; phylum Streptophyta; class Pinopsida; order Pinales; family Pinaceae; genus Pinus; species Pinus taeda. Next base: position 32,312 of record APFE031177641.1, read on the forward strand.
ATCACCTGCTCTGCCAACAGTTCCTTGCTCTGCAAAGGTTCTTCCAATGGTTTTCTTATCGTTGGGGTTTGCTTGTTTCCATATTTGTTTCTTGTCGACATGGCATGACTCCAACTCATTTTGGTTTCATTATTCTGCGGAGAGGCTTTCTACCAGTGGTTGCTTGCGGTAATCTTTGATGGATGTTTCCCTGTTGTTATATTTTAATTTTATTGTAGTTTATAATACAATTTTCTAATTCAGTTTCCCCTCCAATTTCGATGGGGGTTTTCGCAGATATTGCAGACTTGGGCACTGGGTTGAGGAGAACCCTTATTTGGTCCTCTGCACATGGTAATGGTGCAACCCTCCCACCACTGATTATTTAAATCTTCCAACTGATACTCTACTGAGAGCTTTTTCAAGTCCGAGAGCCCCAAAGAAGAACTTGTTTCCAAACTATTAATTTATCAGAGCTTTGTTTTTATTGTCTGGTTTTCATGCTTGGCCCTAAGGGAAGTATATGTCATATGGAGTTTAAAGAGTTATAAGTCCAAAGATTCGGCCCAGATACATTATCTTCATGGGATTAAGGCGACCTCACGCCACGGTGATGTTTACTCTTGAATGGCCGACTATTGATGTTATGAAAACCTTATCTAGTAGCCACTTCGGCACAACAAATTTCTCGTACTTGTTAGTTATTTTTACTGGAAGGAATAGAACTATGTAACCCCAAGCATTCTAATTAAGACAACATTTATATCATGCATCTATAATTTATTAAATGAGTTTTGGTATTTCACTAATACTGTCTCACGAGGGTACAGGTCTGGACTATGTAAAATTTTTAGGAGTTGGTAATTTATCTTTATCTCAACTTTCTCTAAGCATTCTTAATTCTCTTTTAACTGTGTAGTCCTTTTAGGATTCTCGATGGTTACATGACTCTAAATTTATTTCTTTTTCTAAGTATATTGTGATGTTAATAGTTATAGACTTCGACTGTATGCTTACTCTAGTTTAGGGTTTTGCTTTATTTCAGTATTGCTTGGCATACGGGTCTTGTAATATTAAATATATACAAATGGAACTCCTGACTATAATTCCACTTCTGAGTTTCTGGGCCTTTGCTATGAATTTATATATATTTCTCAATACTGTCAGTATTTCCGGTTTTTCCATAATTCTGTTTAGAGGGTAAAAATGTTATGTATTGTCAATTTCTCAATTTGTCACTCCAATTTTTGCTATACTGTTTGCAAATTCTCTTTCCATTATATTTTTTTAACTATGTTATCTAATGAGTATATCTTATAAACACTATTAGATTTTCCCGTTTTTCTTTCCATTGTAATTTGGTGCTATTCATTGAATATACACGTTCAGTTTCCAGTTTATATGTAATTTTAAATAGACTACTCAATGAACAACTAGTTCTTTCATTTTTTTCCTACTGTAATTTTAATATGCTACTCGCTGAGTGCTAATGAGGAAATCTACTTCTGAACTAGTTATATATAAAATGAGTTACCTACAAATTTCCATAAATTAACTGCTACGTTTCTACTAAAAAAAAAACTTTATAGAGGCATAAGTCCTATCCTTACTAATAGAATAATTTTTACTTATCTGGGTCACGCTCTCTCCCAAATTTGATCTATCACTAGACCTGCTCAATGTTTTGCCTCCCAAACTTGAGATTACCGTGTCAGTTAATCTCCCCCCGAGTTGTTCTCCCAACCTTGAGATTACTATGTGAGTTAATATCCCCCCGAGCTATTCCTAATTACAGGAACCTTCTTTCCTTTTTGGGTCAAAATCTCTGTTATCTTATCCTAACCAGACATAGCCATAGAAAACTGTCTAACATACTAGCACAAATTTTCTTGTTTTTCTTTGTTGCTCATCTCTCCCTGATCTCAAATACCCTTATCCTTTTGATCTTCTTGAATAAATTTGTAAGAAATTAGTTAGGGACAACTAACTATCTCTCTAACTACTTAGCAAGTAAAATAATTTTTACAAATAATTTCTGTTTCACTTTTAAAAAAAAATTAAATTCCAAAAATAGTTTTTTAACTAAGAGAATAAATAGCTTTGTTTGATATCACAAATAATTCATACTTCATAAATTTGCTAATATCTATGAAGAGAAAGAGAAGCAAAATTTAAGCAACAGCATGCTCCACATTTTTTTTATTCAACATTTAAAAATGAAACATTTATGGATAATGATAAAATGAAATTATTTTGGGAAATTATTTCTTATAATAAAAAAGAAATGATCTATTTTTATCCATTTTCAAAATTTTTTATGCCATTGAAATATTTCTTTATTATTATATTATTTTTAAATGTGAATTTTCTATTGAATAAAATATAAATATCATTTTTCTAACTAGTATTAGTATTATATTTAAAGGTAGAATATCGCATTAAAAAATTAGTATATAAATTAAATAATCCTATTGTTTTTAAAATTAAAACAAAACTCAAATTGGATTGAAAATACTAAATATTTAATTTAATTAAATAAATTATTATTATTATTTTCTTTATGATTTTTTAATACATTTTAACGTAAAGGTAAGTCTAAAAATACAACATATATCAATTTGTTTTACTAAATTATATAAATTTGTCCAATTGTTTCACATATTTCTAATGATAAAATGATTTAACTCATTTTTCCTCATATTCTTTTATATGATAAAAATTGATAATTGATTCAATGATATTATGATGATGATGATGGTTAACATCCACTGAGACCAAACTTTGGTCTATTAGACCTAAAGAAACAAATTATTTAGTTTGATTTAAGATTTTATTCCTATGCTGAAAAAGCTTGGAGAGAAGCCTCCCGAGCTCACTATAATTTTGACATCGTAAAAGTCTAGGAAGGTCAATATTGCAACAAAGATTATAAAATTGAGACCTAATGTGGTTGTATGCGGGGCACTCTAAGAGGAAGTGATTTTCATCCTCGATGTTCATATTCTCACAGAGATGGCAAATCCTTTCCATCCATGGTGTTTTAGGAACTGCCCAACAACTCGTTTCACTATGGAGCTCATGGGAGTCTGTTCTAATCTTGGCTATATTAATTTTCTTCTTTGACCTAGTTAAAACAGAGAGATACTTTTGATATTCTAGGGTGGGGTTGATGACCTCCTTATAATATCTTAATTTTCTTTTAGCTGCTAAATCTTTCTCACACCACATTTTTTCTTTGAACTTAGAAGTAACAATATTTTAATATTTTTAATGTTATTAATGTTTTGCAATGCAACATTCTCGTCGATCTCCTAATGGCTTAACCAGGCCCTGGTGTCTTTATACCAACCTCGTTTGAGCCTTAGGTGGTTTTGGCTAGAATTTAAAGCTAGCTTAGGAAGTAAATGGTCTCCTATATTATTGAGTTTGTGCTTGTACAACAAAAGCCTAGTCATAGCTAGGCTCTCGATAGGGGAAATACCCACTTCTATAAGGAGAATATGATAGGGTGTATTGCTTTTAATTTTGAGGCTATACGTTATAAAACACTTTTGGATTTGCTAAATCTTTCTCCAAGATTCTTTAGAGATGCTGCAACCCCAAACCTCACATCCATATAAGATAATAGGAGTGACTAAAGTTTCAAAGAGGAACTTATTTCTATCCCACATTACGAGGTTTGTCGTTTTACAATTATTTTCAAGACCAAAATAAGCTTTCTACCCCGCATTAATCCTTTTCTCAATGCTATAGTTCCAGTTGAGATTGTGATGGATATCAATTCCTAGGTACTTGTAAGAAGACACTTCCTCCAAGTTACTATTGTCATACATAAAATTAGTGTAAGTGTCCTTCTTGGATTTGATAATCATAACTTTTGTTTTGTCAGTATGAACAGTCATACCCATGGTAGAGCAGAAATTCTTAAGAAGTCTATGTTGCTTATCAAGATCAGATGGGCACCTTGCAAGAAGAACAATATCGTCAGCATAGAGAAGAAGGATGATGACTATCCCATCTAAGATCATGCTAGCACAACCTGCTTCCTCTAAAAAACCTTCTAGCTTGTCGATGTAAATGCCAAATAGGGTAGGGGAGAGGGGGAAACCTTGTTTAACTCTGATATTACACTTAATATCTTTCGACCACCCCTCATTGCTCTTTAACTTAGCAATTACATTCTTGTATAACTTTATAGTGGCAACTCTCAACTCGAAAGGAACCTTTAGCTCTTCTAATCTATTCCATAGGCTGTTTCTAGGAACCGTATCAAAATAATTTCTAAAGTCCACAAAGCAACAAAAGGGATTGGATTTATCATTGCGACATTCCTCCACAATGATCCTAAGCCTAACGAGATAGTTTGTTGTTGAGTGCTGCCTTCTAATTGATGCAATGATATTATGCATTTCTCTTCCGTTCATATATATATAATTGATGCAATGATATTATGCATTTCTCTTTCTTTCATATATATATTTATTGTTTTTTAAATTTGATGACATTATTAGTTAAACTTTGTAGCATTATTAATAATCAAATTCATAAATTATAATTTTATAAAAGTATATTGTTGATTGATATTAATAGAAATATATCATTGATTGATATTACTAGAAATATATTAGTGATTGATATTAATATAGTTTAAAATAATTATATAATAAAATTATGAAAAATTAAAAAAATATATTGTAAAATTTTCTATTTTTCTTGTTAAGTTGTGTCAAAATTATGTGGTTTTAATTTTTGTTTGTTGGTTCAGTTGTGTGAGTTTTGAGATGACTATAAGTTTAATCTTTTGCTTGAGAAATATTGTGACATAAGTATTTAAGTTGTCAAGTTTCTTTGTTAAGTTGTGTCAAAATTATGTGGTTTTAATTTTTGTTTGTTTGTTCAGTTGTGTGAGTTTTGAGATGACTATAAGTTTAATCTTTTGCTTGAGAAATATTGTGACATAAGTATTTAAGTTGTCAAGATCATTGGGATTCCACTGGGCCTTGGACACTAGCCCTAACACAATTAGATTTTTGTCAACTAAATTTCAAACTGATAACTTTCACATTACAAATATCTTAAAAATATACATCATAAACATTTTTATAATTCTTTTTAAAATATTTATCAATTTATTAAAATTTTGAGAATATTAAATTAATTTATAATTAAAAAATATAATTTAAAACCATAAAAAATGTGTAATTTCTATTTTATTTTGTTACTTTTCCCGCACTCTAACTTATATGTTACTTTGTCCACCCTCTAACTTATATACATGATGTAAGCTGATATCACCTAGTTTAAATCACACCAATCCTACTCACAAATCAAACATATCACCTTGTCATCACAAAAGCCTCAACAAACAACCTATCACCTACCCTATGAACATAAAAGTTGTAATTTTAATTGTCACTAAGAAAACATTAAATTACTATACGCATGCACGCTCTACACGCCTTTTAAAGAAGACATCCGTCCTCGAGTGACTATCTAATTTAATTTAAGAAATGCTTTGCTAAAACATGCGTGCCTCCAATGTTCTCCAAAAATCCCATGTCTCAATGAACGCATAGAACTGCAAGAAAAATCCACGTGGCATGCCCACTAGTAAACCTCTTATCAAGTTGTGAAATTTGGAGGTGGATGTACGCTGTAGTGCAATCTGATAATAGTGTTTTATCCCATAGCTTCCCCGCCTGCAAACCCTGACAAATTTCAGAGGCCTTTTACCTCTACACCTTTATCCCATGCTGCTTTATCCCATGAACCAAAATTTAGTGAAGAATAGAAGCAATGAACGAAAATAGTGGAAAACAGCACAGGGAAGGAAAGTGGCTGTAATGATATCAGTCTACTTGCAGAGGAAAACCTGTAGTGCTTGCAAGCTCCAAAGGTTTGAATGAAAGTAACAGATCGCTTTTTTGTTTTAATAAAAGCCCAACTTTGCAAACGGGCAGTCATTGCAAGCTCTGTAGGTTTGAGAGGAAGCAACAAATTGCTTCTCTATAGATGTAAGAAAGCCACAAATTGTGTTTTGTTTTAATAAAAAACAATAAAATTTTATAGTTAAATTATTTTTGCAATGGTTGGTTTGAATATTTTGACAAATAAATTTTGATGTGAATAATCACTTTAAACAATTTTCAAGAATTTTTTTATTAATTATTAAATTATTTAATTTTACTTTAGTTTAACCATTCTCAGAATTTTTAATATTATTTAAGTATTTAGTTTTACTTTAGTTTAAACAGGTTAAGATATAAAAAATATATAAATAAATTTTATTAAAAATTAAAAAAATTGTTTTTCCTAAATTGCTGTCAAAATGAAGTACTATGAAGGTTCAATTCTCCAATATGTAATCTGGTTTATAGAAAGGAGTACAGATCAGAGGCTCCATATATATTCTGGCCCCATGTCACATGAATATGAGACTGATACTCATGTGACCTAGTTGTCATTCTTCTAGTTAGAAACTAAATAAATAAATAAATAAATAAATAATGTTGTGTATTTAGCATCAAACTTCTTTCTTATTTTCTTTTATTTATTATTTGCTGAATTGTATTATTTAGGTTACATAGTTTAAATTTTTTGGTTTGTTTTCTTAGAGTTTTTATATATTTTTAACTTATTTAATAAATTTATAGAAATTATAATATGGATTTTAATTATAAATTTAAAATTTGAAGTAGTGTAGTTTATATAATTTTAATATGTTTTTAAATTATTTTTGAAGAACATGCGATTTTTTATTTATTAAAAACAAAATTTAAATAAAAAAATTACAAATTTCAAAGAAAAATTAAATTGAATTGCTGTTAGATTTTAATATATATATATATATCTATATCTATATCTATATCTATATATATATATATATATATATATATTAATATTATATATATATATATATATATATATAATTGATTGAGTTGTTGATGAGTAACTTTAGTGAAGTAAGTGATAATACCAATTAACACAATATTTAAATATTAGACTTGAACAAGATTTATGGTAAGTCATTCTATAACATAGTCTTGTGGATGTGGTCTAACAGTTAAATGGAATGTTTGGTCCTACAGGTCTTGTAGTCCAATCCTAGGCAAGTCTATGTATATCTGAGAGTTGCTAAAAAAATCAGTCCATAACATATTGAATAAAGGTCTTGTGGTCCAATCCCAATCCCAAACAGTGTTGTGGTCCAATTCTAATCTCAAACAAGACTATATATACCCAAAAATTACTAAAAAAAATCAATCCATAACATATTGAATAAGCTTCATGGAGCTCACGAAGCTTTTGATTGACGGTGAATAGATGAACTGCTAAAGCACTCCTTGCGATAGGTCACTAGTTCAAATCCCATGGGTACTTACCTACAAAAAAAACTTCATAAAATAAAATCAATCCCAAACAAATAAACTTTATAAAATAAAATCAATCCCAAACAAATAAACTTCATATAATAAAATCAATCCCAAACATATCAATCCCAAACAACCTTGTGATCGATTCCATCTTAATCTTGAACAAAACTATATAATAAAATCAATCCCAAACAACCTAGTGATCGATCCCATCTTAATCTTGAACAAAACTATGTATCCATGAAAGTCAATAAAAAAAAATCAGTCCATAACATAAGCTTCATGGAATAAAATCATATTGCCCAAGTCTTGCCAATTTGTCAACAGCCCACGCTATGAATTTTTTTCATTGGGTGACTAGTCATATTTGCTCAAATTTTTCATGCTTGTCAATAGGCCAAGCTATAAAACTTTATAGATTTTGTGACCACGCGTGTACATATTGGACAAATTTTACCATATCGGGACGGATTTCTTATTTGATTGTGCTCATGCGCGCCACCATTACAAATTCAGAGTGGTAATAATTCGCGACCTGTGAAAGCTGTACAGAGTTTTATTTTATTCTTTTATCACTATTCAAGTCAGCCCACTTACTGCTCATGGCACGAGCCGGGCAGGATCACTTCTATCCGGTTTCGTACGTAACTCGCCATTTTCTCTACCTCTCTGTTATTATATAAGCATGCAGAGTGTAAGGCCTTCTTAGTTTTGCAGAGAGCAATAGTTGACATGGAGGACTGCAACCAGGTTCAGTCACAGTCTATGGAGTGGAAGATTAATGTCGAGGAGGGGTTGGATGCTGATACCATCCAAGAGAAATTCAGCAATCGTATTGTTTGGAGAATTTTGCAAGCTTTCCAGAGATGGAAAAGGTCTGTCTTTTCTGTGTGCAGGATGATTTGGCAAGTGGGTGCAGATGATCCTCGAAGAGTTATCCATTCTGTCAAAGTTGGCATCGCACTGTCTTTGGTTTCTCTTTTTTACTTGGTGAGGCCATTGTTTTACAGCTTCGGTGGAAATACCATATGGGCTGTCATGACTGTCGTGGTGGTCTTTGAATTCACTGTAGGTAATTATTTAACAAAATGCACGATTGGTTATCTATGTTTATTTTATTAAGCTTAATTTAATTGTAGATTTTAGACTATTTCAAAAGAAATTAATTTATGTGATAAAAATTAAATCAGTCAATTAATTTCTAACTCCAGGCAATAGAATGTTTATCATATTTCAAAATTTTTAATAAAAAATAAAGATGGTTTATTTATTTTTTCTATTTTTATTTTGATTATAGATTCCAGAAATATTCTAAAATCTGATTTACAGAAATCAGATTAATTGTTTGACCTCGCTACTATTCATAAAGATCAATTGCTTGAACTCACTTCTATAGACCAATATCTTAAATATTCTTAAATTCTTCAATCTAATCTAATTAAATCGGTAGATTTATTACCTAGAACGTTTTGACATCTCACCTAGAGTCATAATGTTGGTATCCTTAATGTATAGAATTTGTATATCTATTATATGATTAAACCGGTTACTCCTGATTCTCTCAATATTATGTAATTTAAAAGGACACATGCTATTGATGAATTGGCTCTAATTCTCGGAATATTCTGTAATTAGAGAGACATGGCCATTGATGGTGCCCATATCCATCTGATTATGATTAAAAAATATTCAGAAAATCAGCCATCATACCCAACAAATTATTGGGCTTGACTAAGATTTTCACTCTACTGCGCTTTAAGAAAGTAATATTTGCACTCTATTGATAAAATGCAGGTGCTACGTTGATCAAAGGTTTGAACAGATCATGCGCCACACTGTTAGCGGGATTATTCGGAGTAGGAGTGAGCTGTGTTGCAGAAATTGCAGGGCAAAATTGCGAACTAGTTATACTGGGTGTCTCCATTTTTGCCTTAGGTCAATACATTCACAGTTGCAACATTGAAAAATGAGTGCATCATGTATTTCATTCTTTACTTTAAGACTTTCAGGGTTCTGATGCATATTTTCAATTTGTGTGATGCAGGCGCAGCGTCCACATATTCGCGATTCTTTCCAATGATCAAGCAAAGATATGATTACGGGGTGGTCATCTTCATTCTCACCTTCAATCTCATAGCCATCTCTGGTTATAGAGTGGAAAACCTGTTAAAAATGGCGCATCAAAGGCTATCTACGATAGTCATAGGTTGCGCGCTCTGTTTCGTCATTAATGTGGTCGCTTTTCCAATATGGGCTGGAGATGATCTTCACAATTCCATTATACGCAACATGGAAGAACTCGCTGGATCTCTTCAAGGTAAGCAAAGGTTAGATGTTATAATAAATGGGCTCACCTTAACGGGCATGTATATTGAAGCTTAGAGATGTGTTTAGACAGGAATTTTCATGTAACAGTTAATATTCACACTTTAGCTCTATTTATTTCTAAAAACTATTGGGCTCCCAAGCTAGTCTTTACCAAATCCCATAATGTGTTTATGGTGTGCACACAATTTTTTTTTCTGACAGTTAAAATTACTCTCCAACCCTTTTGGAAAACCACCACGCTCCTTTTTACCGTTTTGCAAGCCCTTTCTATCCATTCGAAAACCACCACGCTGCTTTTTACCGTTTTGCAAGCCCTTTCTATCCATTCGAAAACCACCACGCTTCTTTTTACCATTTTGCATGCCCTTTCTGTCCATTCGAAAACCACCACGCTGTTTTTTACCATTTTGCAAGTTTTTTCTATCCATGCAGGCCAGGTGAAGTGGGGAATATTTTAGAATTCTATGAGCTAGGTAAAAGAAATTGACTTATGTCATGTCTTTAAAATTTTAAAATATTTCAAAAATTTACAATCCACATAAAAATACATAAATTTACCTCAATTCCTTTATACATTCTTTTGTGTATTTATTAAATCAATATTAAAGTAAAATAAATTGTTATTATTATTATTTTTTTTCTCTTTAATAAATAACTAATTGTTATTATTATTATTTTTTTTTTCTCTTAATAAATAACTATTGTGTAGAGAAATTCGTTAGTGCCTTTTACTTAATCCGATGTTCTTTGCTCTTTTATGCGCTTTAAATTTACTTCTACCTTAATCTTTATTTTCTATAGTTTTATATAGACAGTACGTTTTATTTTTATATAGACAGTACATTTTGTATATTTACTTCTACCTTATCTTTATTTTTATATGGACAGTATATTTTGTATATTTAATTGTTATAGAGTAAAATTATGGTTAACTTTACATTTTATATATTTAGTTAATAAAAATATAAACATAAAGTGAATTTTTAATTTTTTATTTATTTAAATAATATAAACTTAATTTAATTTTATTTTTGTAAATATAAATAAAAGTGACTATTCACTCTATTTTATTTATTAAAATATTAAATTTATAGTTAATATATTTTTTTTACCGGAACACCCAAGTCTATAATCATCAGATCCTGAATTCCATGCTTTTCGAAAAAGAAATAAAAAAAAGTTGTTAAATAAATATTGACAATATATAGTTTTGTGTGTCATCTTGAGGGGTTTAGTATTTTATATTAACTACCTGATGAGGAGTATATACAGGGGTTTTGAATTCCATATTTTTCAAAATTTTAAATCTAAAGCATTGTTAATTAAATATTGGGGAAGTTTGAGGGGTTAAAAAGTTAGTAGAAAGAAAGAAAGAAATTATTTTAATGTCTATCAGGCTAAAGATAGCTTAGAGGACAAGTTTCATCAATTCATATGCTTGATGTATTCGGCTCTTTTTCTCTGAAACTTCAAAATAAATGCTTCAAGCTTCTAGACAAAGCCCCCGCTAAATAGATTATCCCAAGAGTTAGCTGCCAACATATCTACTCTTTTTGTGTGAAGCTTCAAAATAAATGCTCCAAGCTTCTGGACAAAGCCCCTGCTAAATAGATTATCCTAAGAGCTAGCTACCAGCATATTTGCTCTTAATTTGTGAAGCTTCAAAATAAATGCTCCAATCTTCTGGACAAAGCCCTAGCTAAATAGATTATCCCATCCCAAGAGCTAGTTGCTAGCATATCTGCTCTTTTTCTGTGAAGCTTCAAAATAAATGCTCCAAGCTTTTGGACAAAGCCCCCCTAAATAGATTATCCCAAGAGCCAGCTTCCAGCATATCTGCATAACTTTCCTTGTTGTCTTTGAAGGCCTCACATTCTAAAATAAAATGTTTTTCTATTTCCATTTTTCCGAAGAACAAAATATGCATATTCTTTCCTCCCACACTTCCCTTGGCTTTTTCCAGCGCCCTGTTTCACAACGGAGTTGATGAGAAAGAGCCCTTAATTGAGCAATAAGAATTTTGGCTCTCCAAGAGATATTGGCCTCTATGTATGCTTTTGGTAGATGACTATGAATGGGATTAAACACATCAATATAGTAATTTTTCTTTCTTATAGTATATATATATAATTTAAAAATCAGTTTGAGCGATTAAGATGGTTTCGTATTTTAAATTAGATAATTAAAAGAAAGTATATTTTTTGAGTCAGTTAAAATGATTAGAGTTTTTAAAAATTTATTTAGGAATTTTGATTTCAAGTACTAAGATGGCTTATTTAACTTTTAAATTGATGAACATATGTGTGGGGAATGTAATTTTTTAAAAATCATATTTATATATATTATATATATATATATATATTAAATTTTTATTAAGAAAATAAATAAATATCTTAAATGTTAATGGGATAAAATTTGTATTTTTTTTTGAAAATTTTTAAGAGGTTAGAACTAACATTGTATTTTACATAATTAAAATTTATAATTTATCAATAAATTATATCATGAAATTTTAATTAAACATAATATAAAATTTAATTTAATAATCAAATTATTCAATTCAATACTAAATTTGAAATTCCATTATAAAAAAGGGAAAGTAGAGACTAATAGTCAAACTACTCGAAAGTGAATGTAATGATTGGCGATGGTTGCAACTTTTTTAGGTTGTAGTTGGGTTGTGGATTAATGATTAAGTAGATAAATTTGGTCTCCGCGTGGTCTAATTTTGAGGCAGACACTGTACGCCTGTTATAATGATTAGTGATTGGGTATTTATTTGAGGTCGGAATGCATTACTACAAATTTGAAACAATAAAAAGGAAAACGCTTTATAGTTTGAATGTTTGCAGATTGCATCACAAAGTACTTCGTGGAGCCGAAAGATGGCCATGAATCAGCCAACGACGAGGTTCCAAGAGGCTATAAATGTTTTCTGAACTCAAAATCCATCGAAGAGTCACTGGTAATTTCATATACACAAGTTAATGCTATCGTTTTCGTTTCTATAAATTTGGCTATCTGTTTACAACGAAACGATTATGTGGATCTTGCAGGCGAATTTTGCCAGTTGGGAACCGCCCCATGGGCGCTTTTTCTTCCGATATCCATGGAACCTGTATGTAAAAGTTGGAAGCACGACCCGACACTGTGCCTACTGTGTGGAGGCTTTAAATGGCTTGTTAAACTCTGAGATTCAGGTATTGGTCTAAATACTAATATTCTCTACGCATGTTCTTACACTGATTATTTCATGAAATAATGATTTGTGATGATATTATCTTGTCAGGCTTCATTTCATGTGAGAGAAAAATTGAAAATGCCATGCATTGATATCGGGAGAGAGTCTGCAAACATTCTTCATGAACTGGCTGAGAGCATCAGGACGACGAGAAGAAATACAAATGCCCGTTTAATGATCGATCGGTTAAGAGCAGTGGTTGAGAATCTGCAAAATTCCATGAGAGCTCAGCCAGAGCTTTTCCTCGATACTAAGAAGTGGCGAATTGTGGAAGAAAAGCCCTTGAAGACTCAACTAAATTTCCCGGAAGACATAATTAGATCTGACAAATTCTATGCCTCCTCACTACACACTAATGGGTTAAAAGAAATGTCATTTCGAACTACTCTGGGGGAGGAGGAGATACGAGAAGAAAAGTCGAGGGATAGATTTGGCAAAATATGTGAAATGAAAGAAATGAAACGAAGCAGTTATGCATTTTTGGAGGTCCTTCCTCTGGCTAGTTTTTCTGCTCTTTTGATAGAAACAGTAGCAAGGTTAGAGAGCCTGATTATGGCAGTAGAGGAGCTTGGAGAAGAGGCCAAGTTTAAAAGCACTGATCAGCAAGTAAAGGAATACCCACCATCAACATCTTCGACAAAACCAACCAGGTCTCTGACTTCAACCAAACAAATAGTACCAGTCGCTATATGCCCAACAGCATCCTTGGTTACAATTCCTCCAACTAGTACGCCTGTAGTTGCATAGAGCAACATTTACACAAGGGCCAAAATTGGGCGGAGTCTAATTCATTGTAGTTTTTGCTTTTCACTCGATCTTCTAATAAATTGTTTATTTATATTTTTCCAAATATTTTGAAAGAGAAATCATTAATTTTAAATGGAATAGGTTGCTAAATTTATATATTTTATTGTTCCTCACTATATATAAACACTCTTAAAATACTATAAATTAATTAAAATTCAGAAGTAGAATTATTATATATCAATACATTTTAACAAATTGAGGTTTTATATTATGCAAATAAGAGGTTTCACATACTAATTTAATGCCTGGTTAATATTATAATTATATAACTAACTAAAATAACAAACTAGATTTGTTATTCTTTTTAAAACTCATAAATCATTTTAATTTTGATGTTGTAATTTATTGTTAAATTTGATAGTGGAAAGGGAAAAATATAAAAATGTATTTGGTCCATATATGTTTTTTTCATTTTTCAATCATATAAAGAATTAATCATTTATATTTTTTAATATTTTCATGTTTTTATGCACATTTTTTTTTGTGTAACTTAGATTTATTAAGGAATAAATAATAATGATTTTGCAAATTCTCAATGGCAGCTACATGTAAGTAATGTAAAAGAGGGTGACACAGGGCACCAAGTGATATGCTAGTTCTTGTAATGATGAAAGTCATTTTCTATATTTTAGGTAGATAAATAAAATGTTAAGATTGATCTAAAATGATATATAAATATTATAAACTATAATGCATTTAACAATGTCGATAATGTATAAATAATGTTATTATCAAATTTTTTATTCAAATTAAAAAATACACAATAAATATTTTCTAATAACGTGTTGGTTTGGCAAACATATCCCTATAAAAAATATAAAAAACATAAATGTTTATAGTACTACCCAAAATCAATTTCAAGACAATGATGATCACTCTCTTCTTTGAGTAATTCCCATTTTCAAATCTAGTTTATTACCAAGCCATTTAGTTTGTTTACTTAGAGTGTTGAGGCCAATCCAACTAAGTTCCAACCTCATGTATTAGTTGAACTGATGTGGTACTCTACCCTTTTGATGTGTAGAACTCAACATTGAGAATGCACATACATGTTTAAATTCAGATTTCCAATAGAAAATAAAATTTTGTTTCCAAGCTTGACTTTCTTGCAATGCCACTTAAATTATAGTTTTATTATTGAAATGTGCCATCACAATACTTAACACTTTGTATGCAGGTTGATATTATAATTCCATTTTAAGCTTGCTTTGATTGAAAACTTGTTGTAACATACATATATAATGCTTGGCTTAGACAGTGCTTTGGGTATATGCACCCTAGTGCAATTGGTTTTATGTAAATATCTAAGACAACAATGCGAAAAACACCAATGAACCAAATAGGGAATATCTCCATGTATGTAAACCAAGGTAGCAATAAAAATTGATTTAAGTATTGTGGAATCCATCCAAAGGCCATACTGTATCGATTCTTCTAGAGCCAATAAATTTTATGTTAGCACTATAAAAAAAAAAATCCACTTATTTTTAGGGAAATTGACTCCTTCAAATGGATAGAGTCCATTTGAATACTTCTCCATGGGATGGATTCATTCTTCCAATGCCTACCTATTGGTGGATTAGATTTTCCAAATGATAATGGTTAACTTTCCTTCAACAAATTGATTCATGAAGCTAATTCTAAATCCATTTCTTTTTTGGATTGATTATTTGCTATGTTTAGTTATTTTATCTATCAAAATGGAAATTTCCTCCTTCCATTGGTTGAATGAAATACTTCTCCCATTGGTTCAATTTTCGATTCCTTTTAGTTAGACTACTTCTTCCTAGGTAGAGAAATTTCATTCACGTTAGCATATTCATTAGAAGCTCTTTCATAGAGATATCCTCATCTCTATGCTAATTTAGTTATTGGTATGCAATCAGAAGTAACTTTATTCTCCTACTTTTGATCCCTATATCTGAAGATAACCAGATTTGGTAAATTGATAACAATGTTGTTGTGGATTAATGAAAAAAACACAAGAAAAATTGGTGATGATACTAAACATTTGGTGCCATAGGTAAAAAACTAATTATACCAATTATCAGATAATTGAGATTTTCTTATAACTTTAACCTAAAAACCCATCAAACATGCAATTACATGATTTGAGATAGATTATGATTAAACATTGAATCAACAATATACTAAGCTAATTCCAATGATCAATGGTCATTTAAACTAAACCTAAACAAACACACAATTATTCACCTACATGTTGTATCTTTTACAATGACCCCATTACTATATGAACTCTTCATAAACTAATGGGGGCCTTCCTAAATTTTTGTTTTCCTTTTTGTATTTTTATTTCTAATAGATATATTTTAATTTGTTTTAATTAAGGGTTCCCTTTGAAAACAACTCCTCTAGTTTCCAATGTGCATTGGCTTGTAGCGTGAGAT
This sequence comes from Pinus taeda, assembly GCA_000404065.3. NCBI lineage: Eukaryota > Viridiplantae > Streptophyta > Pinopsida > Pinales > Pinaceae > Pinus > Pinus taeda. The sequence goes on from APFE031177641.1 coordinate 48,448, forward strand.
CAACGATTGAATATTTGTGTTTCGTTGGATTAATAGTTAGGAAAAATGTTAAATGATACTAACAATTAGAGAAAAACTCCATACAACCTTCGTCGATCAGATCTAGGAATTTAGCAACGATCGTTATTGCCCCGCAGGACTAGTTCCCTTTCCCTGCCCATGGAAAGAATTTACATTTGAGAGAAGAGCATGCAGTGCTAAACAAAGCTATTCCATTACCCAACCTCACAAATGATCACCACAATTCCATAGATCCCACTGCATCCAAAAACTTGAGGCACTGATCCCAACCTATGGAACCAAGAGTTAGAGGCGCCAAAGCTCTTAGAATTTATGCTTCAACGACTTCCAAAATCAGTTTAGAGAATGTGGACATTCGAGTTCAAAGGAGTCAGCATTCACTAAGCCCCTTTCGAAGGTATAAAGGGGAAGAATTAAATTGTGCAGATGATGACAAGAATATTCACTAAGCCCCTTTCGAAGGTATAAAGGGGAAGAATTAAATTGTGCAGATGATGACAAGAATATTTTATGGGCTCACGAGGAGGAAGAGGACATTGTTTCAGGGTAAAAAATGGAAAAACAACATAAGACCTTATGGATCTGGAAACCCATGCAGTCGCTTTCTCATATTGGGATGCACCACTTCAAATGCATATTCTCTGTCTATGTGAATGCCATCCATGGTCTCTCGCCTTCCATAAATGGGATACGACTCTGTGTCAATTTGAGAAGGAAGGAGAGCATAGATGGAGTTCTTCAAACTATGCCCACTCATGTGTTTCTAAGTGTAGCGAAATTTGACGAAAGTCTACGTATCCATCGCCATGTCTATGGTAGCAATAATAGGCATGGGAGTTCTCACAGAACCATGAAGTTCCAGTCGAGGCCGTTCGTCTTTTTTGTAGTTGCAATGGACGTAGAGGATCTGGATTTCAGTAAGCATCATGTAGATCTCGGTATATGGTTTGCAGGAAGTCGTTCAAAAGCCTCCTGTAGGGGAAGATTTCGATGATGGAAGGAATGTTCGATTTGCGTTGAGTGGGAAACCCAAGGTGCAGAGCTCGTTGTGGGGCTAGGATACACCATTATTGATAAGGATGAGTATTATCATATTAGGAGTTGCAGGTTCAAGGATTATGCAGAGCATCAAGCAGGCATAACGCCCAGTGGGTTTTCAAAAATCCTACAGAGTTCTGTTCTTGAATTTACCATCGCCACGTATAACAACGGTCCCCATTTTTAGTTGCAGAGGGCTAGGGACGATCTTGTCGATTTCATTCAAATAGTGCACCTTAATCTCGACGATCCTCAACTAACTCTGAAATTAGGGCTGCAATCCCAAATGTTTCAGATTGCTAATTTTTCCCTCAGTGAAAAATATGAAGGTCATTGTTTAGAAGAAATAGGGCTTAAAGAAGTACCTAAACAAGAATAAGAGAATTGTGCTTCATGTGATGTAAATCATCCATCAGACCTAGAGATTGAGAATGCAAAGGACGAAGGGTCTTGAATTGTGCTTCATATGATGTGAATCATCCATCAGACCTAGAGATTGAGAATGCAAAGGACGAAGGGTCTTTTTTAAGTAGAAGAACAGGGGGTGGAAGTAGTCGAGAATGAAGTTGCAGAAAATGAAATAGAGACAACCTCTGAATAATTAGATAAAGCAGGATCAGTATCAGGAGGTCATGATATGGTAAAGGAAGTGATCGAGGAGGCAAGCCAGAGAATGCTCGTTGAATTGGAATTCATTTCTCAGCAAATTAAAGCTCTCGAGTCTGAGATATTGGACAAAACAACTAGCCAACAAACAACAATGGAGCCTCTAGGAAATCAAGACTCAAAGGAATATAAATTTAAGAACGGTGTAGTGATGGGTGATAAAAATATAGATGAAAATCTGATGGATGATGAATTGAGCACCATGGAATGAGAGTTTCTGCACCTGCTGGAAATAGAGGAAATTGGTTTGGACTCAGGAAAATATGCAGAAGTCAGCTTCAAAGGACAAGACAACAGATTCAGAGGATGATATGGATAAACTAACTTCCATTCTAGCCGAACTTTGCGAAACTGAGTTGAAGAAAATTATCCACGTCTCGAGCAGTAAGGTTCGAGCCAAAATGATGGAAGTTGAAGAGACTAAAAATCTGATGCAGAAACGGGGATTGAACAAACATGTATTTAAGAAATCTTCCCTGAGCTTTGATCCCATTGGTAATTTCTCTGAGAAATCCATGAAGAAATAGATTAAGCGCCTGCCTCTAGGAGATGGGCAGGGCTCTCATGTGATGCAGGTGCATACCAGAGATGAAGGTATGCTTACTTCAATGAACCCTATGCAATTTCGGTCCGGTGGGCGATTAGGATGCACGTGTCAAACCCTATAGTACTCCCAGTTAAAATGGTTGATACTGTTGTAGAAATTCTTCAGAATATGGCAGTCATGGTCACAAACCATATGAACTCCCAAGCAATGGATTGTATGCAGTTGGACAACATTGCAGGCAATATTGTGGAGCAAATTTCCTTCAAAGCGATGGCCAACGCTATGACTAAGAGCGAGTAAAATTTAAATAACTCTCTGTTTTTTTCCCTAGTGACGTATCAAGATGTCATATATTCGAAGGATGATTTAGTATAATCAGATATATTAGATAGTTCATTTCACCTTTCTTCCTCAATTATTGCAAATTCGCATTTAAACGATCGATGTCTTAAGGTCATTTATCCTTGTAACCAGCGTAATCAGTGTGCATATCATTTATTTACAAGATGTCATATATTCGAAGGATGATTTAGTATAATCAGATATATTAGATAGTTCATTTCACCTTTCTTCCTCAAGTATTGCAAATTCGCATTTAAACGATCGATGTCTTAAGGTCATTTATCCTTGTAACCAGCGTAATCAGTGTGCATATCATTTATTTATCCCAGTGTGTCACATTTAATGGTAGGTTTGGGTCATTGGAGGTTATGTTTGGGTTTAAAAAATATTTAATTATCTTTTAACTATATTTTATTAAACATTAGGGTTGGTCTTAGTTTAGGTCTAGCCTAGTCCGAAAAAGGAAAAAAAAATCACATTTAACTAGCTAGAAAGTTAAACTAAAAATAAGCTAAATGAGTTAAATGTCGTGTCATAGATTTATCTTTAAAGTGGTAAATTTGACAAAAACTTAACCAATGAAATTTGACTAGTGTATAGTTAAGAAATGAGCATATTATTTGCTTACTCTCAAAGGTGGTAAGTGTGATTAAAAGCAGTAAATGTTTTAAAACTTTATTATTGTGGTTTATTAATGGTTGATTATGGTAAATTTTGGTTAATTACGATTAATTTCAGTTAATTCTCTTTAATGTATATTAACTTACTCAATTATGGTTTATCTCATCAACCTTTTTTAATTATAGTCAATTATTATCAACCCTCAACAATCCTAAGTAACTATGGTCAACCCTCATCAACTATTTTTAACCATAATTAGCCAATATGAACAATAGTCAACCATGGTCTACAAATAAATGTGGTTGACATACATCTATAGATGACATTTTCTGCTTTTTATAAGCCACTCGGCCCTTGGGTTTATCTCTAATTAAATATGTATTTTGAAATACATTTTTTGGTCTAGAAATGAGAGACAAATGTTTTTTAAGAAAAGACAAATTTAATATTGATATATGAGATGACTAGTAAATAACATCTATGTCCAAAGATGACTGGTAAAAGAAATATATATATAATATTTCTATCTAGTTTCTAAGGTCTTTGTGCTAAAAGTATGAAGAGAAATACGGTTCTTAATATTTTGAATTCTTTCACAATGTTTCAAATTGTTGAAATGGTTTTGAGTATTAACCACATCCATGGTTTTCTCTGTAGATGTTGTAGGTGACACATTCACTGTTAATGCTACTCTTTCCTATGCTACTTACAATGTTTCCTTTGCAAAATTTGTTGCAATTGCTAGAGTTATCTTTTTTCCGTAAACTTGTTTAAGCTCTATTTTTTACATGATGTCAAGAAATCTTGGGAAAATTATTCTTTTCTTAATATAGGTTTAGTTCATATTGTTATGGGCTAATAATTCAGATACTAGAAATGTACCTAATGTACCTAATCTAGATCAGGGTTAAAGTTGGAATGAACCTAGATTAAATAAGTCAAATATTGGATGTATTGTTCAACATTCATATTCATATACTTTTTTCTAACTTGGTTTAGGAAAAATATCAAATAAGTTTTATCTAGATTTTGGTGGAAAGATTAAGTTTTTAAAAAAATTCCTTGAATGCTTGGTTACCATAAGTGTTTTCAATTTTATTCCCATTAATTATTGTAATTTATGCTTAGTGCTATATGTAACAACCCTTTTTCATAACACCCCATGTATGTAAATACAACTTTGTGAATTTTAGATATATGTAAATTTATGTGAAAAAATTGATGATTGGATGAAAGGAGGGGCATATTAATACAAAGATCTGAGAGCAAGGCCTAGGGAAGGCCCTTGCATGCTTGTTGAGGGCCTATTGCATGCTTGTTTGGTTTTACTATAGCGTGCGATGAGCCAATCCATACTAACCTCATATAAGTAATGCGACTTTCGCTTGACCATGGATTGGTCTATAGTGGCAGGAATTGAAGTTTTGAAGTGGGCGTCCTAGGTGAAGGAAAACGCCCATACGTATCCTCCTTCCTCATGGAACATGGCGGAGAGAACAAAAGTTGTGGATCAAAATGTAGGAGGTAAGAATAAAGAGACAAAGAGTTAGAGTTAGATTGTTCAAGAGTTGGAGAATGAACAAAAAAGTGAAGCATATAAGAAAGGAAGTGGTGAACACATGGAAGGAGATGAAGCATACTTGCAAAGAAATGCAAAGAAGCACCTAAGTAAAGGGAACAAATAAGCTGAATTGGACTATTTGAGAGCCAACGTTTGGAAGTTGAGGATGATATTCCCTACATATCTTTCATGGAGGCCATTGGACGATGTGTTAAAGCTTAGAGGATCAATGGGGAACTAAAAGGAGGGACTAGATCATTGTGGTGCTTGTCTTGAGGATAGTTCTTGTTTCCTAACCGATAAACCATTGGGGTAGGGTAATCTAAGCCACTATGGTGATTTCCATGAGACTGATAAACCACCTAGATAGTGGCCTGTGGACCCCTATAGTTCTTTCCTTGAATAGGAAGCTGATAAATCACTAAAAGTAGTTAATTTCACCTCCTGGAACTAAGATATAACCCATTTTATCTTGGGTGAAACCTTGTGTTTTAATCCAGAGAGAAAGTGTGTTACTGTGGTGCTTACTATTGGAGATCACTTGATCAACCACCTTGAAAATAGAGTCCTCCTAGTTATGTGACTAAGCCTTGTGTGTGAATTTTCCTTGATTACACATCCCCTCATACTTTGGATCTGGAACGGGGTGGTCAGCTGCAAGAAATATTGCAGTGTGGCTAGCCTATAGATGGGCAGAGATTTGAAGTCCCTCATTCAATTGCTAGCCATCTTTAAAACACATAGATATGTGTAAATTTCTTATGTATTTTGTCTTTGGATTATTATGAATATTCTTATGTTGTGAATTGTGCAAGATATTGTGTGTTTGTAAACGCAAATGAATGCGTGAGCTATGAGGCTCAATGTTATGCTCATATCTAGAATTAATATACCTAGCCTAATCAGTCCCCATGTTGGTTACATTGATCACAAATAATGATAATTCAGGTATCAAGACCTTGAGTTGTAAGTTGTCTTAAGCTCTCAGGAGGCTCGACATGGAGCGATCTCCCTTCTGCTTTATAAATATATACTAGGCTATTTTAGTTCATATATTCCTATTCCTTTGTGAACAGTAGGAAGTGGGAGACATTAACTTTATTTCTATGTTGACGAGATGACACTAAGAAAGCATTGGTGGAACGAAGTCCCAACATAATGAAATCATGTAGACAAACATCGACCATCAACCAAAGTAGATAAGTTTTAGGAATAGGTGGGATCCAACACACTTGGCTAATGTTGGTTAATTGCAAATGAAAATCCAAGAGTGGGGTTTGGCTTGAACACAGAGCACTATAAGATTGGCCATTGCTCACCACTTCCTATGGTGATTGTTGCATAATATAATGCATGTGAGCACACCAATGGAGTTAAACCGACTTGAGCCATGCTTCCATCATGGAACCTTATTACCACTTTTTGCTAACTTCCTCCTTCTCCTTGTTGATGATGAACGTCGTGTGGAGTGTTAACCCCAAGAGGCATGACATGGACTTGACTGACATGACCCACTAGAATATCATGTCAGCATTGCGTGGAGGCCACATGGGCTCCACATGGCTAGTTTAATGACTCGACCTTTGTAAGTTGGCCAAAAATTTAAATAAGCGTATCATATGATCCAAAAATCAAATTTAGGAAAAATTGGTATTTCCAGAAGGCTCTTGATGAGATGAACACAATAGTGATATCAAAAGTTAATTCCATAAATTTGCAAAAAATAGGATTTTTTCTAACCTTATATTCATAACAGACCTTAGGGATCAGGTTAAACAACAAGTAACACCTTTCTGAGCTTGAGAATATTTAAGGGGGTGGAAGGGAGGTAGTTACACTATAGAATGATGGTGCATCTATGTCAATCCATGTGTTTCCAAGCAGTAGCTGATATATATTGATGATGTGGCACTCTAAGAACTTTATATATGGATCCAAAGAAACTCACATAGAATTTCCTTTGAACTCTTTAGATTACTAGACCCCAGATGTATTTTCTTTGACCTTTTATATTTGGATCCTAGAGCTAGAGCGTTACATGTATTTTGAACCATTTGGATATTTGGATGCTAGATCGCCTTTACTTCCAAATATATTTGGATATGGTAAATTTTCTAAGTAATGCCATTGTGATGTCCTAGATACCTGGATATCTAAATAAGATTTCATTCATATTTTGTATCTTGATTTGGAAGAATAATGGTGAAGCACTTGAACTAACCAAATTACTGGATATTTAGATATTTTTTTATACATCCTCCCAAGAATCAATTCTCCCTTTGTTTTTGGCCCTTCCAATAAGCAAGGAAACATCTCTTATATAGATACCTTAGAATACCATTCATTAAGGTGATTCATTTCACATTATTAAGGTATTTTGGGATTTTATTTTGAAGTTGATTATTCATTTAAATTTTTGTATAAATTTTTAATGTAAACTATTTTGATTTACGAGGAAATTTTTTGGACCCATTTGAAATCACAATTCGACATTCATAGGCTTATGTTCCTTAAAATGTTAAAAATGGAGATGTTCCATGTTGTGCTCTTTCCAACATATTCTATAAATGATTCTTGACATTTTTATATACAAGAGGAATATAATGCAAAGGGATACACTCATTCCTAAATGTTCTTACTCTCCTTATATAGTTAGATAGTTTGTGGTGCTTCCAAAACTATATTCATATCCATGGGAAGGTAGTGACCATATTTATACCTAGTTTGTCTTTCAAACAATCCTCCAATGTTGTTCCTACTTCACTTCTACTTCCTCTTGATGTTGAAGCTATATGGACTTGTTTCTCTAGATGAGGAAAAACTATTGTTTTGTGAGTCCTCTATTTTCATCTTTGGAATGGTTCTTTATTAAGGATTTTAAACTTCTTTACTTGGTCTACTAAGTGCTAGCTTATTTTTGGGTTTGGAAAAAACACCCCTTTGGTTTCTCTCTTTCAAGCTTCCATAGGTAGTATGGAATGGTTTTTCATTTTCTCCTTTCTCTCCTCAAAGTGATATGGCCACTTTTAGGTCATGGATTTAATTTCTATGATTTCATATGATCATAAGTGGTAGTTGTATGGCTTGTACATTTCATTGACATAAATATCTATAGGAAATTAAAATTATTTGTAATTAAAACAATTATAGGCCTAGTAGTTACCATGCCCAAAATCAATTTCAAGGAAATGATGCCCATTCTACTATTTTAGTAATCCTTGGCTACAAATATTGTTTATACTAGGCTATTTTGTTTTTTTACTTATGATTCTTAAACTGATCCAAAGTTCCAATCCTATGCATTGGATGGATCAATATGTTACTTTCCTCCAATGTTCATAACTAACTTTAAAACAACCAATATATTCAATACACATATACATGGTCAAATTGGAATTGATAATATAAATTACAACTATATTTCTAAGATTGATTGTATATAGTGGTACTTAAATAGTAGTTGAATTTAGCACCCCCTATTTCTTGACTAATTATTAACTTTGTTATTGGAATGTATGCTCATAATACTCAATACTCGATATGCATATAGCTCATACGCATTCCATTTTGATCTTGCATTGGATTAAAAGTTGGCTATAGTGTATGTATATAACGATACAATTGGATAATGTCTTAACTGCATGCACCTTGGTTCTATGTCCTATAAATATCCAAGGCGATGAGGCAAACACATAGTAAAACTAGGTACTAGGACTATCACTATGTATGCAAACCAAGGTGGAAATAAAAAATAATTTAAGTGTCGTGGAACCCATCCGAAGGCCATGTCTAAATTATTATTTTATAGAGATAAAATTTGGTGATTGTTGTGCTAAAACAATGAGTTAAAAAATGAAGAAGATACCACTTATGTTTATGTAAATTGAATATTCCTTTAGTTGGCTAGAATGTTCTTCATGGGCTAATAGGCCCCATTTTCAAACCCATCATATTGTAAATTTGAAAATGTCTTTCAAATGCACCAGTCAATAAATTTTTTTTGAGGAAACTACCATTCACATTGGACACATTCCCTCATCCTAAATTATCTTTATGTTCTCTTAAACAATTTCCCTACAAGTTGGTTAGTTATTAAATACTTAAAGGGACCTGGAAATGTCTCATTCCAATTCTAGAATGTTGATTGTCTTTAATACAATTTAACCAACTATATTTTGTTGTCTTGAAATAAATAGTGCACATCCATTCCACATTATGGGAATTTTGAGGTAAAAGCCATGCTTCAAAAAAAAAATGTACTAACAAAATTACGTTTAAAAGAACTAGTAGGATTCAATAGGATGATGTCATCCCTGGGGGTAAATATTTTGGAGGCAAAAGAAGAAAACTACTTTTTTAATTGTATATGTTTCTTATCTCCTCATATGTTTACTCAAATGTCAAGTGTAGACTCTTATTGGATGCAGAATTAAATTCCACATCCACCACTTTGCATGCTTCTGAGTAGACCGACATTAAAAAAAATTAAAAATACATGAAAGCAATTTGTTTAATAGAATTTTTTCATGTATTTTCAAATATTTTCTATGTGACTCTACATAGAGGTATGCAGAGTGGGTACCCATTAGATGTGTAATTTAATTAAACATCCAACGAGTGGCTACACTTGAAATTTGAGTAAACCTATAAGGAGATAAGCCAAAAATACAATAAAAATAGTTTTATTTCTTATCTCTCTTTTTTTTTTTTTTAATTCTTATCTTTTTTATTATTTTTCCACTGGAAAAATTGTAATCTTTAATTATGATTGAAAAATTATATGTTGTAGATACTTTTCAGCATATGCTGTGTTTGTCCCTTTGCCATCTCTGTGGCCATAATAAAAAATGTTGCTCAGTTTGTCAAAAATATGATGCATATATCATCCATCACCATGCAGGGTGCTCAGTCACTGTCTAATATATAAATTATAAACATGGATGCTATCTACAATATTTCACATACACCACGCAGGGTGATGTCCTTTCTGTATGGTCTAGATATATAAACAAGAAATAAAAACTATAAAAAATATATACAATAGATAGGTCTGTGCATATCCATCAAAAAATGTCCAAAAGAAACTCAAATATTAGGGACTATCTGCCCTGTGATAAATCTGATCATTGTAAGACCTGTGATAGTAGCGGTATTCATTTGAGCCTCTTTGCTTCTGAATCATCCACTCTCCTCGGGGAAGTACCGTGGCCTCCTTGGAAATCCTGTCAGCACTGCAGTTATGTTCCCTATATATATGTTGACATGAAATAGAATTAAACTAAGCTTTGAACAAGTTCACTTCATCCAGAATATTACTGAGAGTGTGAGTGACAAACAGTAATATTATTGAACCAATTTACTATGATTTTTGAGTCACCATAAATGTTTAGATCCATGCAATTATGACCCAAAGAAAAATGTAGCAGATGATGGAGCGTAATGAGTTTTGCGAAATTATTTATTCCATTGCCAAGCCCCATCTTGACCTTATAATAGTGATGTTCAGTAAGATATAAAATGAATCCATTGCCACATCCATGGTGCTAAGGAGCACCATCAAAAAATTCCTAGGGAGAGTTTTTATCTATAGGAGTAGGGACTTGCAGCCTTCGAGTGGCTCAGGCATCTTGTGATAGGCTGATATAATCTAGGCAGATATATGTGGCCAGCTAGGTGCTCTGTCGTAAAAAATGATTCAGTTCCAGGCCAGCCAAAGATGCCAGTAGATGAGAAGGGGAAGGCATAATAGTTTTGTGCCACGATGCAGATTGCACCAATTTTCCCAGGCTCGACATATATTATCACCCTCCCATTTCCTAGATAATTGAATCGAGGAGGAGACAATCTTCCAGAGATAACTTAGAGTTTCACATTGAAGGAATAAGTGATCGGTCGATTCAGTAGAGTTTTTGCATAAAACACACTAGTAAGGGCCATGGAAAGAGAGGTGTGATAGTGATTCCCCCGTGGGGACTTTGTTCCTGAGGACACAACAAAAGAACAGTCTTGTTCTTGGGGGCGAACCAAGCTTCCAGATGCTCTTCCATGATAGTGCTGTCTACTCTGATTATTTGTGCGATATAAGGTTGAGGTAGCTGTCCTTTGGGGTATAAATTCCATTCTCTGCTAGGCACCAAACAAGTTCATTTGGTCATTCCTTAATCTTGATGTGAGATTCACTCAGAGCATTTATGTAATCTTGCCATTCCTGGTGCCAATGAGTAGGAATATCAAGTTGTTGGGTAGATTTCCATCCTTGAGAGAAAATGGTGGTATTCATTTGATCCACTATGTGTGCCAATACCTTTATCTCATGTGAATTAAGGTGTTGGATGAGATCTCTTGGTAGCTAGAATATTCCTCCTCCCCTAGTCCATGGATCCAGTCCTATGTGAGATTTTGATCCATCATTAATTCTCCAAACTAGATTGTTTCTGATGTTAGGTAGGGAATGCAATAGAGCCTTCTAGATGGAAGATATACCTGTTCTTGGCCAGCTAGGCAAGAAGATCCAATCCATGATTTGGTGAGGCCAAATGTATTTGTAGTATGAGACGGTAGTCCATAGGTTTTGCCCAGTCAATAATATCCAACCCATTTTTATAGCGAGGGCTTGTGCAAATAGGGCTAGGTCTTTGAGTCCCAAACCTCCCCATTTTTTGGGCAAAGCAATCTTGTTCTAGCTGACCCAGGTGAAAATCTTTTTATCTTGTTGGCCATTCCAGAGATATCTGCTACAAAGCTGTTGAATACGGGCTAGTATATTCCTGGGAATCCAAGCCAAAGCCATCTAGAAAACAGGGGTGGCCTCAAGAATAGATTTGATGACCACCAATCTTTCTGCTCTATATAAGTATCTGTGACTCCAATTTGAAAGCTTTTTTTCCAACTTGGTAACTAGCCAGACCTAGTCTGCTATTTTTTGACTGAGGGGCTTTATCCAAAATCCCAGATATTTGAATCCTCAGTCAAGGGGGATGATACAATAAGGAAAGTGGTACTAAGCAAAATGAGACTTCTGGATGGAAGTGAGGGCTAAGGTGATGGTGGATTTCCCTTGATTAGCCTACATGCTAGTAGCGTTCGAGAATAGGGAGAGGATATTTGAGAAGGTAAGAGAGTCTCGAATGCTCCCATCAAGGAAGATGAGAACATCGTCCACAAATAGGAGATGAGTAAGATAGCAGAAATCATTTATCTTGAGGCCAAAAAAACTACCATCTCTTTTAGCTTTGGCAAGTAATCTGCTGAGCCCATCCATGACAATCAGAAAGAGTAAGGGAGAGAGGGGGAAGCCCTGTCTGAGGCCTCACTCAACATGAAAAAAGTGGGAGGTAGATCCATTGATGAGTACGCTGAAATTTGGAGTGGAGATGCATGCCATAATCCATGTGACGAAAGCATGTGGAAAGCCAAGGTGGATAAGGAGCATCTTGATGTAGAGCCAACTGACTCGATCAAAATCTTTTGCCAGGTCGATCTTTAAGATGATTCCTTTTATATGTTTGGTCCATATTGAATGAATGGCCTCTTGGTATGTGCCAATGGCTTTGTGGATCTATCAATGCTCAAGGAAAGCAAACTGTTTGGGGGCAATATGGCGAGAGAGAATGGGCCGAATACGATTCACAATGACTTTTGAAATAATCTTATACAGACAGTTGCATAAGGAGATAGGCCTAAAGTCATTGAAAGAGGAGGGGGAATCAACTTTCAGAATAAGGGCAATGAAAGTTGTATTGACAACATTGTAAATGGAGCTAGATGTTTTACACTCTTCCACTACTTTTAACAGATCATTCCCCAGGAGTTCATCGAAAGCAAGATAAAATTCTATCATCCATCCATCCAGACCAGGAATTTTGTCTTTTTTGAACCATTTCAATGTCCCTTCTAGTTTTCCAGTAGTAACATGAGAGTTTAGATCTTCTGCCTCATCTTCGTTTACAAAACGAGGGAAATGTCCAGCAACATTGATGATATCAACAAGGTTAGACCTAGGTGGGTTTTTAAATAGATGCTTGAAGTGAGAGGTGCCAAGATGGGAGAGTTTGTTGAAGGTGTCTGCTACTCCTCCATAAGGTAGGGGTAAGTTCTAGATTGAGTTAGAAACTTTTCTACCTTTTGCATAGCTATGGAAAAATCTTGTGTTGTCATCTCTCACTTATAACCATATAGCCCTACTCCTGAGTCACCAAGATTCCTCTCTCTCCTTCAGAATCCTTACCTTTTGGTTTTCTAGCTTGATCAGTTGAGCTTTGTCAGCAGCTGAAGTAAATCCCAGGTTGCGGTCATCTAGTAGAGCACACAATTCAGACTCGATTTGAGCTAAAGAGTGATCCTCCCTATGCTTTTTCTCTTTGGCCCATTTGACGGAAAGATGCTTGATCTGGGAAAGGTTGTGGAAGAAACCCTTAGTTAAGGATTCTTGTCTTTCAATAGGGTTGGATTTCCAAAAATCTGAGACCAGGTTGATGAAACCAGGGTCCTGTAGCCAGACATGATTAAATTTGAAGGGAGCTTTGGGTTTGGGATGGGGACCATAGACTTCAAGATAAATGGGAGAGTGATCTGAGAAACCCCCAGAACCCACCCGTTGTTTGTAATGGTGCAACTGATTCATTAGGGGAAACTTTACCAAAAATCAATCTAACCTTCTAGCTAGTGCAACTTCCCCCACCCTTCTATTTCTCCAAGTAGGGAGTGGTTTATTCATGGGAATATCCACCAGGTTGTGTTGTTCCAAAAGATTCGTCATGAAGCCTGTAATAGAATCCACTTGAACTTGTGATCCCCATGATTCCACAAAACCAATGGAGAAATTAAGATCACCCCCAAGAATTATGTGATCAGGGGATACGATTGAGAGATTGAGTAGATGTTGCTGGAAGTTTTCTCTCTGATGGCAAGGACCATATATATTGATGACCCTCAGGTTAAGGCCGAGCTCCACCGAGAAAAAATCTAAAGTGATAAATCCAGGTCCTCCCAAGATGCTAACACTCTGATGGTGGGAGGATTGAGCCCAATGGCTAAGCCCCTCGATTGACGCGAAGCATCTATGGCAAAAAATTTCCATCTAGGAAGTAGAGAGGCTAAAGTGCTGGTGATAATTTCAGTCTCACCTAGGGTTTCTTGCAGCATGATGATATGAATAGGCTCAACTTCAAATAGTCGGCATAGGGCTAGTTTCTTGGAGGCACTAGCCATGCCTCTACAATTAAATGAGAGGCACTTCATGGGGGAACCCTGCCCGGGATATTCATTGCTCTAAGAACCCCTTCCAAAGTGAATTGTCTTCCGCAGGTGACCTCTGCCCCAACCCTTTGAATGGATTTTGAGAGGTTAGTTTTTCTCCCATGGGATGAAAGGATGACCGATCCAGGTTGGGAGAGGCCCAGTCTTGAGAGGTGAGTTGGGTGACCATCAATGTGTGAACGAGAGTGGAGGTCGTAGTTATGGGATGAAATCCTCCATCAGAAGATGGGGAGGTGGAGGTGGATGAAAATGGGGATAAGGATGGAGTGGTGGTAGCGATGGTGGGAAGTGAAGGAGCCAGTGTACAGTGAGCCACAAAAGTATTAATGGCAGATGAATCAAGTGAAGTGCTGTAAGTAAAAGAGGAAGGGCAAGAGGTCAGAGGAATACCCAAAATTTTTGTAGCCTCGGCTGCTACATGAGCTCTTGTTAAGGGGGGTGATGGCGTTCTGTACTCTCCTGCATCCATCCATGGGGTGTTGTTGTTGACCGGTGCCTGTGGAGCTGAACTAGGAGATCAATTCTGTGTAGGTCCATCTGGCCCCATGGATGAAGGAGGTGTCCTCGGAGGATCCTCTGGTTTTTAATAAGTGGGCAATCCTTGAAGATGTGCCCCACTTTGTGACATCTTCTACACTGAAAAGGGACTCCTTTGTAGTCCAGGATCTGCACTTGAGTGTATTTCCCCCATTGTAGAGTGATTTTTTCTTCCAATCCTTCTCGCGTGTCCAGGTGGACCAGAATGCGAGCTAGGGTTCAATTCTTTGATTGAACGAATGTTCTATCATCGTCCAGGTAAGTGCCAAGGGAATTTCCAATTTTGACAAAGACCTCCTCGCACCAGTATTGCAGTGGAAGCCCTGGCAAGTGACCCCATAGAGGTCCCGCCCCAATCTTCTCCTGCTCCGGGCGAAAAGGGGGCTCCATCTGTTGAGGAGTACTGGAGCCATCTCAATATGCCAATACCTAGCGAGGACTAGGTCTGTATAATTTTCTTTGGCAAAATGAAGAGCAAACCATCCCCTAGGCAGTACCTGCATCTCAAGCAGATCTTTAAGCATACTTCCTCAAATTTCTCGTTCCCATAAGGTAAGTCTGTCTATTGAGTATTCTCTGCCTCGAACATGTCCAACCAGCACTGTACTAGCCATGTAAGCTGCCTCCCCAATAGCGGTACCCTTGCCAAAATAGATGGTGATGTCCTTTGAGGTAGCCTTCACACACTTGGTCTTCCGCTTCCCGGTTCGTGGCACTGATGGATGGTCCAACAACGGGTTTGGTGTGACAATGCCCTCCTAAGGCAGATGGGCCACTCATTTGACCTTCACCGCAGGAGTTTCAAAACAGCCCGACGGAGAATTTGCAGAGATGGGAGGGTTTTGACCACAAGATGCCGGGGTATCCTCAGGCAGTGCTAAATATGGGGTCAAGCTAGACAGATGGAGGTGGTTTATCGATGGATTTGGCTCGAAAGAGGGCGATGGCGGGGTAATAACAGTGAGAATGTGAAGGGTTCCCAGAGATAATGGAGGGAAATCAAGGGCGAGAGAATCAATAGATAGAGACCCAAAGACCAGTGGGGATGTACTGTGTCCAGGGAAAGACGCCACTGGCACAGTGCATGACTGAACATAGACAGACGGGGGAGGTGAACCTGAAAACAATGAAATTAGGTTATGGTTTCCAAAAATTACCCGGTCAGAAAATGGGTCCTTGGAGTAATCAAGCTCCTCAATCTCCATGACATCGCCCATGCTGGACGTTGATAACCGTCGGCAGATGGTGATAGCTACGAAGGAAATGGAGGAACGAAATACCGTTGGTCATCCAAGTGCCTGCTAAACCCTTGCTGAGCCTCCTAACCTCGCTCTTCATATTTGTTTCATGCAACTTGTAAGTTATGTGCCTTTCCTACCTTTGAAACCTTACCTTCAACTTTTTTATTATTATTTTAACTATTATTTAATTATTTTCTTTAGGAGGCCCATTTTAGACCTAAAACTTCCCTATGATCTCATGCCATAGTGCATCACGTTTTTATATATATGTTATTTTCAAAATGAAAAGGAAAAAAAATGTTTCTTAGGTTGGTACTTAAATTTGAAGTATATTTTACTTATGACTATAACTGAAATAAATTGCTTGTCGAGGCATATTGCTTACAACCATCCCACTGTCCATTATTCATAAGCAAGCTGTAACAACAGATTCAAATTACATATCCTCTTGTAGTATATCATATTTTTTTGTATTCTTTAAGCTTTCATATTGTAAATCCTCATCCTCTTACAACTATATTCTTCACATACATACACTCATCGATCGATAAGCCTAGATACATATGAATCAACAAGAAATTGTGTTCTTCTTCACCTCTCCATTTAAATGTGTTATTTCAAGCACCCAAATTGTTGTGTTTGGTAAGAGCTATGTTGGTGACTATTTACTTTGTTTAGTTATCATGTAAATAAGGTGTATTATTTCATGACTATTTTTTTTTATTTCTACATAAATTAGTTTCTTCAATATAGACTCTCGAGGAAATAGAAGGGGACAAGGAAGAAGAAATAATATGAATTGGAATGAAAATAGAAATAAAATAATAAGGTTTTCTATTCATTTTGATGCATGTTTTAATGATTTTACTCATTTGATACATATTAATGCTTTATACATAGGAGGACCTCCTCCTACCTCTAATGTATCACATAATTCCCCTCAGCCACATCCCAACATCATGGAGATTCTTGAGCTTCATCCATTCCCATAGTAGTAGCCCCAACTCCATTATGGATGTGAGCCTAACCCTATTAGACAAGCTTATGGTATTTCTCATTGGATTTCAACTTCCCATCATTAAAATCCACTACTTGTTGTTGTACAACAGATTCCTCCTGATTTATCACATGCTATTCATTTTCCTACACCAAATCCACTGATCTCACTTGTGCAAACAAAAAGAGGAAAGTTGCATTAACTAATTTACCTGTGCCTTCTTCCACTAAAGCTAACTCTGCCCATTCTTGCACTAACAATCCTCTAAATGATAATGGAGAAACAAGATAAATTCCATTCCTTGACTTGCATCCTAAAATCAGGAATGAAATAAGAGCATTGAGAAGACACAGGTCTTAGGTTCACACATATATCCAGAGATATCTAAATTGACACTTTCGTTTGAATTTATTTTTACTTATTTTTTAGACTTTAGTAAAGACATACACTATGGAAAAGCTTTCATTTTTCATTAGACGACTCTTTTTTAACATGAACATATGAGAAACACAAGGATGTTTGATGCAAGCATATATATATTTTTGAACATGAACATATGGGAGACACAAGGATTATTGATGCATGCATTTGATGAGTTTTTATGTTATGTTTTATGTCCCTTATACATGTGTGTGTGATGAAGAACAAGGCATTTTGATATTATGGTCGATGATACATAGTAACATTTCTATGGTACTATGATACCATTTATATATCATGGTTAAGGGGGTAACAAGGTTATGTTTAATGTTATATGATGGATATGAGGATAGTGGGGCCCCACCTAATGATAAATAATTTAAAATATATTATTTCCTTCAATTAATCCTCTTCTCCCGAAACTAAAGAAAAAAGTTAACTGTATAATTAAAATAATTTGAGGTAGTTACTGTTTAGCCAATTTAATATCCTTAAATTGTCAGCATAAATTATCGACTAGAGCAGGTATACTGATGAAGCACAAGTGCACTATATGTGCTAAGAAGCTATTTTATGTCGTTAACATATCTATGTTATTGTTAAGGACTAAACTTAGAATTAATATGGAGATGGTAATACTGACTATATTAGAGTATTGTTCTTAAAGTTTTTAGTTGGTTATCCTAAAAATTAATCTCTATTGAATCAATTTTGTGGATGGTTTGAGAGTGATCCAAACTTCTACTCTTGTTAGACTGTTTTTGATTTTATCTTGAATTTTATGCTGCCGCCAAGTCTAGATTACTATGTGCAAGAGAGATCTATTCTATCAAATTGAAAATGAATGATTTCGGAATTTAATTACCAATAAAAAGACTATCATTCTTTAACTCATTCAAATTCATCCAAACAAAAAATAAAACTAATAATCTAAAAAGAAACTAAGCTATGAAATGAGACAGTTGAACTACACTAGGTAGAAAGCAAAGGAGATGATCAAATTGTACTAGATAAAAAGCAAATGAAATAACAAAATTAGGCTAGGTAGAAAGCAAAGGAAATTTCTTATGCAAACAATAGTTTAATCGTGAATTCCTTTATATTGCATTTCAAAACAAAAGAAAAGCATCTATAATATAACTTTTAAGAAATTAAAGAAATCTATTTGAAATTGGTCAAAGACCTGTACTGGACATAGGGGCCCTCCACAAAATAGTTGACAATCTTCAATCAACACAACATGGAAAATATGAACCAAGTCTGTTGCTCACAAACAAGTTTAACAAGATGTTCTCAGAACTTACATATAGAGGTGCGCGCCCATAACACAAAGCTACCATTGCTTTTATAATATTTCTCTAAATAATAGTATGAGAGTTTTAAGCCTACATATCTTTATTTCGATCCTATTAAACCAACTATATCACTAAATAATCATTTTTCTATTTGGAAAAAAAAATCGAGAATATTTCGTGAAATTCAGACTCTGTTCCGGCATACAATCTTGTATTTGACTGTGTTATGGTGCGATCTTCTTAAAGGATTGGCTCGAGAGAATATTAGAGAATCCATGAGGGGATCATTCCTCATCTATCCTTATCTTCTTTTGCAGAGCTGGTGCACTTGAACCCTGTCCACAATGGAGGTAGCTGTGGAAATTTGGATTAGCTGCAGAAACAGGCCAATTTCGTAGCTGAATGCACACTTTAACAAAACAATAAGGTATATAGAAAAATATGAAAAATAGGACATGTAAGTGCTTACCTTAACAAAACCTTTTGTCTATTGCATTTATTTAGGTGATAGGTATAGGAAAAAAGGAAGAAGTATAGGCAAAAAGGGTGTCAAGGTAAGGCAATCCTTAGACTCTATATTCCTCCACGTTGGAGGTTTTGTATGTCCTCATACAACTCATCATTTCATTCTCTTGTGCCCTTTGATTATCATATTCAGGATTCACTTTCTTCTTCTTTCTGGCAATGACTGCCATTCTTGGTTTCTTCATGAGGATTTTATATTTTAGGTTAACGATTTCTCTTTGGATTACCCTATTTTCTTTCCTCAACTTCTTGTTCTTTTTGTAACATAAACTCAAATGAAGAATAAGTTTGTTACTCTTTGCAATTTGAATCCCATTATGTGCTTTCAATGTTTGATTTTCATTTTTGAGATATATGTTCAATGTCTCCAGCTCAAATATCACTTACTTTAAAACATTAGATGTTGAAGGTTCTTGTGGCTCATTGAACTAATTGCTTCCTTTGCCTGGAATTTGGATTGATTCTTTAGTTTCTTCTTCCTTTCTTTCTAATGACTCTATGTAGTCATAAATCTCTTGTTGAACAAGATCAACACCTGGATTGTGCACAAGATTCTTGGAGGTGAACTGCAGGGTGTTGATGACACCCTTGGTGATAGTTTTGGTGATCCTTCTAGAGAGCCTTCAAGGTCTTCAGTTGGCTCCTTCTCCTCAAGATCAATATATTGTGTAGATCCTAAGACTTCTTATTGCATCGTGTTCAATCTAGTACTTCTCCTTAGTCCTAAGGTCTGTAATCCTTGTGCTTTCCTCTTTTTAGCTTTTGACTTCTTTGTTGGGTTGTGTTATATTCTTTCCATGACTAGCCCCCCCCTTCGTTGCACCAATTGCGCAGTGGGGGGGCAACGAACCCCCCTATCCATGGTGTTTGTGGGGGGCAGGTAGTCCCCCTCTATAAGGTCTAGGGCAGCGCCCTGGGGATTTTTTTTTTTGGACCCTATATTAGGTGGACGAACCTACCTATGGTTTTGTGCATGGTTTTCACATATGGTTTTGGGCGTGATGGTTTTCGGTCCATGGTATTGGATGCTTCAACATGTATATATATGTATTGTAACATATGAAAGGAACATAATGAAAAATCAATATGGTAGTCCCAGTTTTGGGATCTAGGGGAAAATCTCTTTGTATGTGTTTTATGTGTTATGCTCTCACATTGTTTATTTTTTGTGTTTTAGAATTCGTATGTAGGTAATTTATGCACAAGGTTAAAAACTACATTTGGTATCATAATTATTTTGGCTTCAAGGGGATGCCTTTGTTGCTGATGGGTTTCACTCGGGCTTGTGGTAGACCCTATTCAGTGGGATATTTGTGGGATCGATTTTGGTGGTGAAAGAAGATGGAAAGCAATGGAAAGATAGAGATCGAGAAATTTAATGGTCATAGTTTTGAGTTATGGAAACACAAGATGGAGGATCTATTGGTGGATAAATATCAGTGGATCGTGGTAGATCTGGGTACTAAACCAACGGGAGTGTCCGATGAAGAATGTAAGAAGTTGGATCGGAAGGAAAAGAGCACAATACGATTGTGTGTCTCAAATTCAGTATTGTGGAATGTATCAAGGGAAGCTACGACGAAGGCTTTGTGGGACAAGTGAAGGACTTTGTACCAATCTAAGTCTGTGGTGTATAAACTGTTCCTACGGAAAAAGCTGTATAACCTGGGGATGAAAGATGGAGACTCGGCAATAGAGCATCTGAATGCATTTAATATTGTGGTAAGTCAATTATTGTCTGTTGATATTAAAATTTCGTATGAAGATAAGTGCATTAGTTTGTTGTGTTCCCTACCAGATTCATGAGATAGTATGGCTATTGTAATAGGTAGCAATGCAACTGCCTTGCAGTTTGATGAAATAGTCTCATCCTTGCTAACAGAGGAGATGAGATAGAAAAATATGGAGAGTCAGAATGGTGATGGTTTGTCTGTATGAGGAAGGTCCTAGAACAGAAACAAAAATAAGTCATCGAGTGGGAGATCTAAATCTCCAGGAAAACCTGTAAAGGTGGTGTGCTGGAAATGTGGAAAGGAAGGGCACTACAAAAGTGATTGTAATCTAAAGCTCCTGACAAAGGAAAGGGATCTGATGATGCTCCTTCTGCAGAGGCGAAAACCACCTCAGATGAAGGTGGAGATGTTTACTTGGCTTCTTCAAGTACACATGTAGATCATGAGGCATGTTTGATTGACTCATGTGCATCCTTTCACTTCATTCCCCATAGGGAGTGGTTCTGCGAGTATGATAAATATGATGGTGGTGATGTCTTCTTAGGGGATGACAGGAAGGCTAGAATCATTGGTTGTGGAAAATTAAAGTTGAAGTTGCAAGGTGGAAGGATTAGAACACTTCTGGGTGTTCTGCATATTCATGCATTGGCCAGAAATCTGATTTCTTTAAGCAAGCTAGATGATGTAGGTGTAAAAACAATGTTCAAGAAAGATACCTGCAAGATGGTTCGAGGAGCACTGGTATTGATGCGGGGAGTTCAAATTGGAACTCTATACAAGCTTCAAGGTATCACTGTTATTGATGGGTGCAACAATTCTGTGGCTCTTGAAAGTGGAGTAGAAAATCTAGTGGTCTCTTGAGAAAATACCATGCTATGGCATCAAAGGCTTGGACATATTGGAGAGAAGGGCCTTCAAATACTTCATGGTAAAGGTATGGTAAAAGGTATGACTAATAGCACTCTGGATTTTGATTTATGTGAAAATTGTGTATATGGGAAGCAGAATTGGATGAGCTTCACCTCTGGTGGTAAGAGGGTGAAACAGATATTAGAGCTTGTGCACAGTGACGTGTTTGGACCTATGAAGGTTCCATTACTGGGTAAGTCTGTGTACTATGTATCATTTATAGATGACTTCTCAAGGAATTCATGGATATATTTCCTCAAGAAGAAATATGAAGTCTTTGACATATTTAAAGAATTTAAGGCTCTAGTGGAAAACTAAATAGAGAAGAAGATAAAGGTGTTGAGAAAAGATAATGATGGAGAGTTTTGCAGTAAATAATTTGAAGAATTATGTAAGAAGTGTGGTATAGCACGACGAAATACTACTCCATACACACCTGAGAAAAATGGAGTTGCAGAAAGAATGAACAAGACGTTGATGGAAAGGGAAAGAATCATGCTTAGTGGTGTCAGGTTAGGACAGGAATTCTGGGAAGAGGCGGTGGAGACAACATGTTACCTGCTCAACAAATCACTTTCATTAGCGTTGGAGGATAAGACTCCACAAGAGGTATGGACTGG
This sequence comes from Pinus taeda, assembly GCA_000404065.3. NCBI lineage: Eukaryota > Viridiplantae > Streptophyta > Pinopsida > Pinales > Pinaceae > Pinus > Pinus taeda. Next base: position 70,779 of record APFE031177641.1, read on the forward strand.
TAAGAAACCCTCTCTTTCACATCTGAGGGTATTTGAATGTGATGCATATGTGCATGTTCCAAAGGAGAAAAGAACAAAGTTGGATAGTAAATATGAAAAGTGCATCTTTTTTTGGGTATAAGGATGGTTTAAAGGGTTGTAAGCTTTGGAGCCCAGTAACAAGGAAGGTTGTGTACAACTAAGATGTGGTGTTCAGAGAGGTGAAAAATGTTTTTTAAACATGAAGTCCCATCAAAGGAACCTGAGAATATAGGGTTTGAGCTAAAGGAGGAAGAACCAGACTCTACAACAGAAGAGGAATCAGAAGATGAAGAGCCACAATCTCCGGTTGTGAGAAGATCAGTTTGAGACATAAGCCAGCTAGAAAGGTATAGTCCATCTGATTTCTGTTCAAATTTTGCTTTATCTATTACTGATGATGATCCTAGAACTGTGAAGGAAGTGGTAGATTCAGAGGATGGAAAACTCTGGAAAGAGGCCATGGTTGATGACATGGCATCTTTGCACAAAAATGAGGCTTGGGATCTCGTGGAGTTGCTGGCTGGAAGGAAACCCATTGACAGTAAATGGGTGTTCAAGAAGAAGACAAATGTAGAAGGAAAGGCGGAGAAATACATAGTTCGGTTGGTAGAAAAAGGTTATTCCCAGGTGTCAGGAATTGATTTTAGTGATATTTTTTCTCCTGTTGCCAAGGTAGCTTCCATTAGATTAATTTTATCTGTTGCTACTTCTTTTGATTTTGAGGTAGAACAGATGGATGTGAAGACAACATTTCTTCATGGGGATCTGGAAGAGGAGATATACATGAAGCAACTTGAAGACTTTGCGGTGAAGGGTAAGAAAGAACTGGTATGCAAGTTAAAGAAGTCTCTGTATGGGTCAAAACAGTCACCATGGATGTGGTATCAAAATTTTGATACATTTATATGGGGACTTGGCTTCACTAGAAGCAAAGAAGATCACTGTGTGTATTCTAAATTAATTGGTGATCGTGTTTTTTATCTGGTGTTGTATGTGGATGACATGTTGCTGGTTGGAAATGACAAAGAAATTATCCGGGATTTGAAGACCCAATTGTTCTCCAAATTGGACATGAGATATCTTGGTGTTGCAAACTGTATTTTGGGCATGGAAATCAAAAGAGATCGGGAAAAGAGGAAGCTCTGGTTAAACTAGAGGAAGTATGTTGAGACAATATTGCAGAGGTTTAATATGCAGGATAGTAAACTGGTGAAGTTTCCTATTCCTATAGGTGTAAAGTTATCTATTGAACAGTGTCCCAAAACACAAGAATAGGAAGAGGACATGTCCTGTGTTCCATATGCAAGTGAAGTTGGTAGCCTGATGTATGCGATGGTCTATATAGATTAGACATTACACATGCAGTGGGAGTATTGAGTAGGTTTGCATAAAAACCAGGGAAGGAGCATTGGACAATAGTGAAGCGAGTTTTTAGGTATTTGCATGGCACTAGTGATTATGGTTTGTGCTACCAAGGAAGACCAGGATTGAATGGAGTTTTGGATGTTCATGGCTTTGTTGATGCATATTTGGCTAGAGATCTAGATCAGAGAAGATCTATAAGTGGGTATGTGTTTAACCTATTTAGAGGTGCAGTCAGTTGGATGAGTAAGAAACAATCGGTAGCGGCACTATCAACTATAGAGGCAGAATACATGGCAGCCACTCATGCAAGAAAGGAAGCAGTTTTGTTGCAAAGCTTGTGTTCAAGTATGGGGTTAGTATAGGGAGCTATAAGGATAGATTGTGACAACTAAAGTGCAATTTTCTTGGCAAAGAACCCCGCTTACCATTCAAAGACAAAGCACATTGATGTTCAATATCACTTTGTGAGGGATATGATAGAAGAAAAAAAGGTGTTGCTGGTAAAGGTGGACACTTTGAAGAATACTGTAGATGCATTGACAAAATTTGTGAGCTATGAGAAGTTCTCTTGGTGTAGGGAAAAAATGGTCATTGCAGGGTTGAATAAATGACTAAGCTCTCTTGTGGAAAGAAAACAACAAGTAGGAGAACGTTGGGTTGTGTTATATTCTTTCCACGACTAGCCTCCCTAGTTAATTGGGGGGTTAGAGGGGGGTGGAGGACCCCCTTTGTTGCGCCAATTGCACAACGGGGGTGTCATAGGGGGTTTGAGGGGGGCGAGTAGCCCCCCTCTACGGGGTCCGGGGAAACACCCTGGGGAATTTTTTTGGGACCCTATATTAGGTGGGCGAACCTACCTATGGTTTTGTGCATGGTTTTCACACATGGTTTTGGGCGCGATGGTTTTCGGTCCATGGTATTAGATGCTTCGGCATGTATATATATGTATTGTAACATATGAAAGGAACATAATGAAAAATCAATTTGGTAGTCCTGGTTTTGGGATCTAGGGGAAAATCTTTGTGTATATGTGTTTTATGTGTTATGCTCTCCCATTGTTTATTTTTTGTGTTTTAGAATTCATATGCAAGTAATTTCTATACAGGTTTAAAGCCTATATTCTCTTCCCGAGGAAGGATCTTGGTTTGTGGTAAATCTTCTATTCTTTTGCTAGATTTCTTTCTTCTAGGATTTCCCTTTTTCATTTTCTGCAAAATATCCACTATGGGTAGTTCATCCTATGATAATTCCTGTTGAGACTGGGGTTCTTTTTCTTTTATTGTTTCCATTGTTCTCCTCCTTCCCCTGAGGACTCTACTACTGCTGGGTTGTTTAGGGGTTCTTTCTTCAAAATGGTTTCTTACCAGAAAATTTTCCCAGTTGTCTTCTATACTCTGAAGGTGAAACTCAATCAAGAACTTTATCAATCCATGATGATACATGGTATTGTCTATGAATTGAATCTTCTTTTGAACATTCATGGACATTTTCTTGTGACTATGCAAGAGGAAGTAAGGAAGATTCATTTGGTGTTCCTCAAGAAAATTCATCATTATCCTAATGTGGTAGACATACATGTACCCAAACTAACCCTCACAAGTAATAAATTTCTGAAGTATAAGGAGCAAATTCCTCCATTTACTGTTAAGGGATGTACTAGGAATACCTTTCTTGAAGACGGTGGTGTCCATGTTTGGATTTTTTAGGAAGACTTTCCAATCTTCTCCATTGATTCCCCTGTTTTTGAACCATTTTTCTCCATTTCTGGGCAATTCAGTAGCTTCCGTGATCAGGGACTCCGTTATGGTGAAAGTGATGTCTCCTATTTCAACATCCGTTCCATAAAACAAACGTGCAAAATTGTTCGTCACATCCCTGTGGAAACCGTCAAATTTCTTTATGAATTGTAGCCACTTTACTTTCTGCAACAACTCCCTAGTTTGAGGATATCCTTCTAAGAATTTCTTCCTTGTTGGCTTGGTTCGAAGAATAACACCCATTATGGAAGATTCTTCATCTCAAGCACTATTTACTTTGATAGGAGAAATGATTTTGGTAGGGTTTCGTTTAGTGGCAGAGAGATAGAGAGGCCATGTGAATTCATGGAAATGGAAGAACAAGTGAATTATAATGAAGGTTGTGGGAATGAATTGACCATTGGAGCGCATTCAAAATAATGATTCAGTGATTACTTTGACAGATTCAGAATGGGGACAAGACATGAGTTTAAGTGGTGGATTATGATGATTTTGAAAAGCGACCATCACCCTTAATTTGTAATGATTTCATTTTATTTTGGTAGTACTATGTCCTCTTAGTTCATATATGCAATATATTAATCCTCATTATATAGTTAAAGTATCACATACCTTTGATTAACTTGATAACCTTAATTTTCCTTTGATATATCCTGCAGGTAATTTGCACTGTCAATTATTCTTCAATTCGAATCACCAAGTTTTCCTGTCAAGTTGGCTACAAAATTTTTATTAGAGCTGCAGAAACTTGTCCTAGCTGCAGAAACTTGTCTGAGCTGCAGAAAGTTACTGATTCTGTAGCTGAGAAAAAACCTTAAGGAAAGGGAATTTCTTTTTTGAAAGAAAATTTAAGGTGCCAACATGAGTTGGTTTTCATGTTTATACCTTTTTTATTATTATTCTATATATATTTTTGGATCTCTCTCTCTCTCTCTCTCTCTCTCTCTCTCTCTCTCTCTCCTCTCTCTCTTCTCTATATATATATAAATATATATATATATATATATATATATATATATAAATTATATAATTAATTTTTTATTTTTTATTATTGTTTTATATAGAAAAGTAAAATTTCTAAGGTGGAAAATAAGAAGAACTCTTCTTAACCATCTCCAGTTCTAAATTATCTTGGAAAATTTTGACAAATTCTTCTTTTGTCAATGGCTTCTGATAAAGTCTGAGTCAATGTCCATTCACTAAAAGAGGAATTTTCTCTTCATCAATAGTCCTAATTCTAACTGCACCATTGTCAAAGACATTTTCAACTTCATAAGGCCCAAGCTAGTGGGTTTGGAATTTCCCTTGAAACTTTTTGAACTTTGAATCAAAGAGTAATGCCCAATATCCTGGATGAAATTTAATTTCTTTAATGTACTTATCATGCCATCTAGATCTCTGTTGTTGAACTAGGCTAGTTCTCTGCAGGGCTTCTTGTATTATTTCATCAAGCTCATTAAGGTGTCTCATCCTTTGCTTTTGTGCTTATGATAAGTCAAGATCTAATTGGACTTTTGTTTTATATGTCTGGATTTGGAACTATATTGAAAGTAAGACTTGCTTCCTATAAACAATTTCATAGGGAGTATGTCCTATAGTACTTCTCCATGTAGTTCTATAAGCCCACAAAGCTTCTGGTAGCTTTTCTGCCCAATCCTTCCTATGTAAGTGTACAATATTGGTAAGGATTGCTTCAATCACCTTATTTGTAGACTCAACTTGTCCATTGGCTTGTGGATGGTATTGAGTGGAATTTCGATGTTTGATTTTGTATTGCTCCACAAGATTCTGCACTAATCTAGATGTAAAATGTGTTGCTTGATCTGTTACATTTTCCCTTGGAACTCCAAAACGAGTGAAAATATCCTCAAAAAGAAATGAAACAACAACATTTTCTATAGCAAAAGGAAGTGCTTTAGATTCTACCCATTTAGTGACATAATCAGTACATACTAGAATATACCTTTTTTGCTTTGAAGGTGGGCTGATTGGACCAACAAAATCTAGTGCCCATTTTTCAAATGGCTCAATGAGTACCTGTGGTTGTAATGGCATTTCATTTGAAAGAGTGGGTTTGCCCATTCTATGACAACTATCACATCTTTTAACATATTCCTTAGTATCCCTGAATATGGAAGGCCAACAATATCCCAAAAACAAGATTTTATAAGCAGTTCTTCTGTCAGAAAAATGTCCCCCACATGGTTCATCATGGCAAGATTTAAGTATTTATGGTATTTCATCCTCTCAAACACATCTTATGATGATAAGATCTGATCTTGTTTTGTATAACTCTTCGTTTATCCATGAATAAGATGTGCTATTGTGGACTATCCTCCTCTTTTCTCTAGGAGACAAATGAAATGACATTTTTCCTATAGCTAAATAATTAGCAATATCTACATACCAAGGTGATTTAGTAGATACCACAAAAATATATTCATCAAGAAATTTATCCTCTACGGGTTTATCATTATTATCATTCTAAATTCTAGATAAAAAGTTAGCAATTGTTTTATGTTTTTTGGGTCTATCTAGAATGGTGATGTTAAATTTTTTTAACAATAAAAGCCATCTAGTCATTCTTCCATTAGTGATTGGTTTATTCATTAGGTATCTTATGGAAGAATGGTCTGTGTGAATGAAAGTTTCATAGTCAGTTATATAATGTATGAATTTGTTAATGGCATGAACTACGACTAAAAACTCCTTCTCAGTTACAGTATAATTTAACTCTGGAGGAGTTAAAATTTTACTGGTATACTAGATTTCATAAGGAGTAAGGTCTTTTTGCCCTAACACAGCTCCCAAGGCTATCTCTAAAGCATCAATTGATATATGGAAATTAAATTTCTAATTAGGTCATTTTAAGATAGGTGCTTCAGAAATTCTCTTTTTCAAAGTTTCAAAGGCAACTTGACATTCAGAATTCCAATGGAATTCACAGTCCTTGGTAAGCAGTTTAAAGAGTGGAGATGCAATTGTTGTGAAGTTTTCTATAAATATTCTATAATATCTAGTAAAACCAAGAAAACTCCTAACATCTCGTTGATAGTTTGGCACTGATAATTTACAAATGACCTCAACTTTAAATGAGTCCACCTTAATTCCATCTCCTAAAATATGGTGACCTAAAACAATTCCTTCGTTAAACATCATGAAACATTTATCATGACTTAATGAGAGATTTGTTTCTTTACATCCTATTAAAACCTTTTCTAAATTTTCAAGTGCTTCATTAAAAGAATCTCCATAAATTGTGAAATCATCCATATACACTTCCACATAATCATGAATAAGATCAGAGGAAGTTCCGAGGACTGCTCTTTGGAATGTTGCCAAAGCATTACATAATCCAAAGGGAAGTACTCAGTAAGCATAAGTTCCCCATGGACAAGTGAATGTGGTTTTATATTGATCTTCATGTGCTACCTAAATCTAGTTATATCCACTAAACCCATCCAAAAAGGAAAAATACTTTTTCCCTACTAAAGTGTCTAAGACTTGATCTATGAAAGGTAGTGGCAAGTGGTCTTTTAATGTTGTTTTATTCAATTCCCTGTAATTGATGCATACTCTCCATTTTCTATTTTTCTTTGGAACTATTACTAGGGGTGAAACCCACTGACTATCTGATATCAGATAAATGAAATTTACATTTATAATCTTTTGCAATTCCTCCTTAACAATTTCTTATAGATTTGGGTTCATTCTTCGTTGTGGCTGCCTAACTGGTCTTGCACTTTGTTCAATGTAGATATGATGTGTGCAAGTTCTAGGATTAATTCCTTTCATATCAGTGTATTCCCATGCAAAAGCAGAAGAATGTTTATGTAAGACTTCTATCAGTTGATTATTTTGTAATCCTTCCAAGTTTTCATTAACATTCAAAGTTTTACCTGGAAAGATTTCTATTACACAATTCCCAAATTTTTCCATTGAGAGTAATGATACTTATCTAGATGATAGGTATTCATTTCCACTACGGCCATAATGTGAGGAAGATTCTTTATTTTCCAATAGATTTAAAATTTGGTCTTCCTCTCTTACTTGTTCAGTAGTAAAAACAACTTATATATCATCTTCATCATCTATCCATTCCTCATTTTCTGTTTCTATTGTTGTTCTTGCAAGAGGGTATAATATAAATTTCTTTGTAGAATTTCCATCTGAGATAAACATGTCACCTAATCTACAACAGATGAAAGCATCAGATGTAGCTAACCACGATCTTCCTAGGATTAATGGGTGTCTTCCTAAATTATTCTTGGGTGTTAAGACTATGAAATCAACAAGATATTCCCAAGAATCTAAGGATACACAAACATCCTCCAACACACCATCAAGTTTAGTCACATAACTATTTGCTTATTGTAATAGTGTTAGTGTGCAATGAAGGTTAGGAAGCCTAAGTGAATCCATAACTTGTTTACTCATTATGTTTATGGCTGCTCCTAAATCAATCAATGCGTTTGGTATTTCAATTCCATTGATGTGAATTTTTACAATGGGGATTTCTGGATCTAGATATTTTTGACTTGTCACTTTCCCCATCATGATGTCTGCAATTTTCCCAACTAATTGAATTCTTTTTATGTCTTTTATTTTTCTTCCTGATCTTTGAGTACTTAATTACCTAATTGTTTTTGCAAAAATTGGTATTTCTTTTATGTCTTGTAATAAAGGAATTTTGATATAGACATTTCTTAATTCTTCCAACATATTGTAATCACGCAATGTAATTTGTTTTTCTACTCCTTCATCAATTTTCAACCATTCATGGAAAGGTGGTCTAATTGATACCGAGGGTTGTTCTATGATAAGAGTATTTATTGGAAAATTTTCTGTTTGATTATTCTCTTTTTGAGGGAGAGAGGTCTCTTCTTGTTCAGATTAATTTTTATGTTTTTGAAGATTTGGTCTTACTTTCTGAATAACAACAGGGGGTTTTCTTTATAACACTCTTCGAGACCTTAATTGGAAATTATTTAGATCTAGTGGAGTTATTACATAAGTTTGATGATTTTTCCCTTCCATATTGTACACAGGTTGTTGTGGTATTTTATTATTAGGATTCAGAAGTGGTTGAGTAGGTAGTTGATTGGGTTTTTGTGTAAATGGTAGGGAGAGATGTGGATTTTGATTTTGAACTCAGATTTAAGGTAATTTATTCGCTTGGGGAATTTGATTGGATTGGGTAGAAATTGTGGTGGAAGATAGGATGGTGGATATTGTTGATATTGAGCATAAGCCCCATAAGGACTTTGACATCCTTGATTCCAAAATTGTGATTGTGGCTGAGCCCAAGGCTGCCAAGATGGATTCCAATTATTTTGTGAAGACTGAGCAAATTTTTGTGGTCTGAAGCTTTGTGGTTGATTTGGTTGGGAGTTTTGCCATGGTTTGTTGGCTATAAAGTAAATAGGGTCTACTTGTTCTGGTATTCCTTCATCATTAAATACAACCTTGAGACCCGGTAAAGAAGGACACTCAGTATCATGATTATCTGCACATATGGCACAAGTTTCTATAGATTTTGAATCTAAGGGACACTCTCTTAAGGCATTCTTCTTTCGACATGTAGGACAAAAAATAGATAATGCAACATTTTCAGATTTTTGCTTATTCTGTATTTTAAGGGTGTCTATTTGTTCACTTAGACTCCCTAAAATATATGTCTTGAAGGTATCAATCAAGCTTCATAATTCTTCTCTGCTGATTGTCCCAACTTCAGATTTATTAATTCTTGATAAGAGAGGGTCTCTAAGACTCTTTCCAACCCCTGCTTTACCCCTTGAGATATGTACACATAGATCACAAATATCTGCAAATGGTAATTGAGAAATATCCCCCTTCCCTGTTAAGTTAAGGAGATCGATCCATTCATCTTTGAGAGCTTTAAGAAGGAGGGATTTTAGAGTTTCCTCATCCAAATTGTCAATTTTTTCTCTTTTAATATTGTAGACAAATATCTCTACTAAGTCTTAAGGATTTTCATCTTCCTTTTGTGTCATTTTGAAGACTTCATATTTAAGGTTACTAGGCATACAATAATCTCTATATTTTCCTAAGAAAGCCTCTTTCTTTTCTGCCCATGTTCTTATATAATTCATTCCTAAACTCATGAACCATTTCAAGGATGAATCCTTTAAGGTAGAAGGGAACAATTTCAGTTTTTTAGCATCATGCAGATAGTCATATGATCTGCATAATACTTCAAATTCGAAGAGGAATGTCTTTGGGTCTTCATTTCTTTTTTCGTGGAAATTAGGAAGAATTTAGGGTGATATATTTTTCATTGTGAGGGTTGTATATCCATCAAAAATAGGAAATCCAAAAGGATCTTGATTTCCTCTATCTCTACCTCCTCCTTTATTCCTATCACTACCTCCTCCTCTTCCTCTTCCTCCCCGAATCGTATTTTCCTCACCATTGACATTGTGTAACTCTTCTTCCCCTTCTCTAGCCATGATAGATTCCTAAGAACTAATGTAAGGTTCTTCTAATTCTTCTGGTTCCTCTATTAATGGGTGGTCAAAATAAGTTTCCTGTTCCTCTTCTTCACTAGGAACTTCTAATTCTTCTCCTAAAATTTTTTCACTAGTGGAGGATAGAAAAACTACTCCTGTAGTTAGGGATGTAGGGTTTTATTCAATTACAACTTCAGTGGATGAAGTATGTGAAGTTCTGGATTGGATTTATGATCTTGAGACTTCAGGAAGTCTTTGTCGACCTGTAAATGGAATTTGAGTTTGAGTAGGTGGTGTGGAATTTCGAATTCGTGGTGAAGTGAGTGGATTTGTGGGAATCATGTTTCTTCCTCGTCCTACAAATCTACCTCTAGAGTATCTATCCCTACGCATACTATGTTTTGAATTAATAATTTTTCTCTTTTTTTTTTTAACTTCTATTTGTACTTCCCTGGAAGTGATGCCAAAATGTTTAGCCAATTTAATGTCCTTAAATTGTCAGCATAAATTATCAACCAGGGCAGGTATACTGATGAAGCACAAATGCACTATATGTGCTAGAAGTTATTTTGTGTCATTAAGATCTCTATGTTATTGCTAAGGAATAAACTTAGAATTAATATGGAGATGGTATCACTGACTATATTAGAGTATTGTTCTTAAAGTTGTTAGCTGGTTATCCTAAAAATTAATCTCTATTGATTCAGTGTTGTGGATGGTTTGAGAGTGATCCTAACTTCTACTTTTGTTAGACTGTTTTTTATTTAATATTGAATTTTATGCTGCAGCCAAGTCTAGATTACTATATGCAAGAGAGATCTATTCTATCAAATTGAAAATGAATGATGTCTGAATTTAATTGCCAAGAAAAGACTGTCACTCTTTAACTCATTCAACTTCATCAAAGCACGAAATAAAATGGATAAACTGAAAAACAACTAAGCTATGAAATGAGACAGTTGAACTACACTAGGTAGAAAGCAAAGGAGATGATCAAAATGTACTAGCTAAAAAGAATATGAAATAACAGAATTAGGCTAGGTAGAAACCAAAGGAAATTTCTTATGCAGACAATAGTTTAATCACGAATTCCATTATACTGCATTTCAAAACACAAAACATAGCATCTACAATTTAACTTTTAAGAAATTAAAGAAATCTACGTGCAATCAGTCAAAGACCTGTACTAGACGTAGGGGCCCACCACAAAATAATTGACAATCTTCAATCAACGTAGCATGGAAAATATGAACCAAGTCTATTACTCACAAACAAGTTTAACAGGATGTTCTCAGAATTTACATATATTGGCGCGTACCAAAACGCAGAGCGACCATTGCTTTTATAATATTTCTCTGAATAACAATATGAGAGTTTCAAGTCTAAATATCTTTATTTCGATCCTATTAAACCAAACTATACCGCTAAATAATCAATTTTCTATTTGGAAAAGAAAATCGATAAGATTTCGTGAAATTCAGACTTTGTTCTGACATACAATCTTGCAATTGATTTTGAGGTTGATTTGTTACAGTGCAATCTTCTTGAAGGATTGGCTCGAGAGAAAAGGAAAGAATCCATGAGTGGATGATTCCTCATTTATCCATATCTTCTTTTGCTGAGCCGATGCACTCAAACCCTGTCAACAGTGTAGGTAGCTGCGGAAATTCGGATTACCAGCAGAAACATGCCAATTCCATAGTTGAATGCACACTTTAACAAAACAATAAGGTATATAGACAAATATGAAAAAGAGGACATGTAAGTGCTTACCTTAACAAAACCTTGTGTCTATTGCATTTATTTAGGTGATAGGTATAGGAAAAAAGGAAGAAGTATAGGCAAAAAGGGTGTCAAGGTAAGGCAATCCTTGGACTCTATAGTTACCTTGTAACTACTTACAAGAGGTTAGAAAAGGAGCAAGAGGCCTTTGGAGGAAAGGATTTAAACAAAAGTGAAGAGAGGCATGTTTCGCTTTGGAGTTGTCACTTTGACTGATTATACTTTCCCATTTATGAGTTAAAGGGCCTACTTATTTCATTGACAACATAAATATCTTGAGAAGTGACAAGGAAGCAATGATTTGATCATTGAATATTTGGTTTTTATAAGGCTTTTTTAGTCCTCTTACATCTTATTATACTATTAGAAGTTATGATTATTTTTTAGTGCTAATTAGTGCAGCTTTTGTAGAGTATTTGTTATAACAATCTTATCAGAGGGGTCCTGTTGATGGGAAAAAATGAATGCATAAACATTAGGGGAGACCACCAAATCAGGGCCCTAATTAGACCCATTTCCGTTGAAGTTGGTGGTTTTGATTGGTTCTATTGGGCCTCCAATTACCTATTCCTAAGGTTAGTCTAAAGTTATTCTAGCCTAATCTAAGCATTATTCTAACCTAATCCTACTATGCTAATCTATATGTTACTGTGTCAAGTTAATGCTAGTTTCTAATATTAATGTAGAACTATATTAAATATGTATTAATATTACTCTAACACTAATGTTATGTAAATATTAATCGAAGTCAATATGGATTTACTAATATATGTTAATATAAATCCTATGTCAATACATGTATAACTATGTTAAATAAAATTAAACTAAGTAATACTATAGTAAATCTAATATTACTTTAGATATTAATGAATACTAATATAAATTTATTATATTAAATCCTATACTAATATATCCTATATAATATTTTTATTGATGTTACCCCCTCTCTCTCTCTCTCTCTCTCTATATATATATATATAATATATAATAACAATTCTAACTAACTAAACTATATATTAATAATAAATCTAATACATAATATTGCTATGTAATAATACATTATTAAATTCTACTATAATAATAAACAATAACTAATACACTACTTAATTAATTCTATAATTACAAATATAATGGTTATATTAATAATAAAAAGTTAAATCTTAAAAGAATGTAGTTATTCTATTACAAAACTTGCATATTATTATATCTATTATTTATTATTATTGTAACATTAATAACTAATTACATAAATAATACTAAATTATATTAACATTTTATTGAGTTATATGTTACTATTATACTATAACAACCACATTAATAAATGTGGTTGATAAACACCGATAGGCGTATGAACCACATTTATAAATACACATGAACTTCTATATAAAATATTGTGCACTTATATATAGGAAATGTACATTATTGTGTACATTAGTATATTTATGTATTTAAATATACATTATTGTGCATTAATATACTTTAGTGTATGTACATTACTCCAATGCACAGTAAAGTACATTGATGTATAGTAATGTATATTAATGTACATTAATGCACTAGCAAAACCACATTAAAAATATTAATGTGGTTTATATAGGAAAATGATTCATTTGTATGTACCAATGACAACAATAAAAATAACAAGGGACTAATACCAAAAACCCTAGGGTTTATAATCCCTTGGTTTTTTACTATTAATCCCTTGGGTTTATAATATCAATCTCTTGGGTTGAATGCTAAAACCATAAGGGATTATAAACCCAAGGAAATAATATTAACCCAAGGGAATAATACTAAAAACCCAAGGAATTATAAACTCAAGGGAATAATATTAATACAAAGGATTAATACTAAAAACCCTCGGGTTTATAATCTCTTTGGGTTTTTACTATTAATCCCTTTGGTTTATAATATCAATTCCTTGGATTTAATACTAAAACCCTAAGGGATTATAATCCCCAGGTAATAATATTAACCCAAGGGATTAATAGTAAACCCAAGGGATTATAAACCCAAAGTAATAAACCCAAGTAATTATAAACTCAGGGGAATAAACCTAAGGGACTAACCCAAGGTATATAAACCCTAAGATAAATATTATAAACCCAAAAATAAACATGGTTAACCATGCTTGAAAATGGTTGATTTTAATTTTGAGACAATCCTTAGAATATAAACCCTTAGACTAAAAAACCCAAGGAAACGATATTATAAACCCAAGGGTTAATAATAAAACCCCAAGGGATTATAAACCAAAGGGAATTGATCGCATACCCTTTGAATAACATCATAATCTATGAATATGCACCCTTATATTAATAAACCCATGGAATTGATAATATAAACCCAAGATAATAATATACCCAAAGGGTGAATACTAAAACCTAAAGGGATTATAAATCCAAGGGAGTAATATTAATCCAAGGTATTAATACTAAAAACCATAGGGTTTATATTCTCTAGGGTTAATAGTATTAGTCCCTTGCATTTATTATCCCTTGGGTTACTATTATTCTCTTGGGTTTATAATATTAATCCCTTGGGTTTATAGTATCAATCCCTTGGGTTTATTAATATAAGGATTCATATTCCTAGGCTATAATATTACTCACAAGGTAATAGACCATGGTTGACCATTCATGGTTGTCCATTATGATAATGCGACATTCCACCATGGTTGATGCTCATATTGAGACAATATCTATGACAATGCAACGTTGGACCATGTTCGACCATGATTGAACTCATAAAACATGGTTGACCATAATTGATATTATAAAACCAAGGGAATAATAAACTTAAGGGATAAAAATTATAAGCCCAAGGTACATAAACCCTAAGATAAATATTATAAATCCTAAAATAAACATATTTGACCATGGTTGACCTTGGTTGGTTTCCATATTGAGATAATCCTTGTCACAATGTGGCATTTCACCATGGTTGAAAATGCTTGATCATGATTGACTTTCAAATTGAAAGAATATTTGTCACAATGCAACATTGAACCATGGTTGAAAATGCTTGACCATGATTGATTTTCAAATTGAAAGAATATTTGTCACAATGCAACATTGAACCATGGTTAACCATAATTGATTCTTTGTCATAATGCGATGTTGGACCATGGTTGAGACAATGATTGATTTTGATATCGAGACAATATTTGTCACAATACAACGTTGGACCATGGTTGACCATGGTTGATCTATATATTGAGCCAATCATTGTCACAATGAGACTTTCGACCATGGTTGAGCATGGTTGGCTATGATTGACCATGGTTGCCCATGCTTGCTATTATAAACATAAGGGATTGGTATTAGAAACCCAAGGGATTGTTATTTTAAACCCAAGGGATTTTTATTATAAATCGAAGGGATTAATACTAAAACCCCAAGGGATTATGAACCCAAGGGAATAATATCAAGCCCAAGGGACTAATATGTTTTATTCTCATATGGAGACAATATTCGTCACAATGCAACGTTGGACCATGGTTGACCATGATTGTATTTATAAAACATGGTTGCCCATGATTGATATTATAAACCTGGAATAATAAACCATAGGGATTAATACTAAAAACCTAAGGGATTATAAATCTAAGGGAATGATATTAAACCATGGTAATATGAACCCTTAGAATAATAAACCCAAGGGATTGATATTATAAACCCAAGGGAATAATGAAACTAAGGGATAAAATTTATAAACCCAAGGTATATAAAGCCTAAGATCAATATTATAAACACTAAAATAAACATGGTTGGCCATGGTTGACCATGGTTGATTTTGATTTTGAGACAATCCTTGTAACAATGTAATGCTGGACCATGTTTGAGCATGCTTCATCATGGTTGATTTTCATATCAACACAATATTTGTGACAATGCGATGTTCGACCATGGTTGACCATGATTGACCATGGATGACCATGTTTGAGTTTATAAAACATGGTTGACCAAGGTTGATCATGATTGACCATGGTTGACCATGATTATCATATTGAGTCAATCTTTGTCATAATGTGAAGTTGGACCATGGTTGAGACAATGATTGATTTTAATATTGAGACAATATTTGTCACAATGCGACACTAGACAAGGATTCACCATGATTGATTTTATAAAACATGGTTGTCCATGGTTGAATAATATTAAACCCAAGGGACTAATATTATAAACCCAAGGTATATACATCCTAAAATAAATATTATAAACACTAAAATAAACATCTTTGACCATGGTTGACCATGGTTGATTTTCAGATTGAGACAATCCTTGTCACAATGTGACATTCGACCATCATTGAGCATGCTTGACCATGATTTATTTTCAAATTGAGAGAATATATGTCATAATGCGAAATTGGACCATGGTTGACCATGGTTGATTATAAACCCAAGGGAATAATTAACCCAAGTGATTAATCCTAAAAACACAAGGGAATAATATTAAACCCAAGGGATAAATATTATAAACCCTAAGATAAATAATATAAACTGTAAAATAAACATTGTTGACCATGGTTGGCCACAGTTGATTTTCTTATTGAAAAAATATTTGTCAAAATGCGACGTTAGACTATGGTTGATGATGATTGATTTTAATATTGAGAGAAACTTTCTTACAATGCGACATTGGATAATGGTTGACCATGGATAACCATGTTGTGACAATGTGACATTGGACGAAGAGACAATCTTTTGTCATAATGTGAGGGATTGATATTATAAACCCATGGGAATAATATTAAACCCAAGGGATTAATATTATAAACCCGAGGTATATAAACCGTAAGATAAATATTATAAACACTAAAATAAAATGATTGGCCTTGATTTATTTTCAAATTGAGACAATCCTTATCACAATGCAAACTTGGACCATGGTTGACCATGATTGACCATGGATGACCATGTTTGATTTTATATATCTTAGGTTGACAATGGTTGAACAAGGTTGACCATGATTGACCATAGTTGATTCTGATTATCATATTGAGATAATTTTCTTCATAATGCGACATTGGACCATGGTTGAGACAATGATTAATTTTCATATCGAGAGAATCTTTGTCATAATGCGATGTTGAACCATGGTTGATTTTCATATTGAGATAATCATTGCCACAAAGCAACATTGGACCATGGTTATCTATGATTGACCATGGCTGACCATGATTCATATTATAAAAAGAAGGGAATAATAAAATCAAGGGATTGATATAATAAACCCAAGGTATTAACACTAATTCCCCAAGGGATTATGAACCCAAGGGAATAATATTAAACCCAAGAGACTAATATTATAAAACCAAGGTATATAATATTGAGCATTCTTGACCATGATTTATTTTCAAATCGAGAGAATATTTGTCACAATGTGACATTGGACCATGGTTGATTATAAACCCAAGGGAATAATTAACCCAAGTGATTAATACTAAAACACAAGGGATTATAAATGCAAGGGAATAATATTAAACCCAAGGTATAAATTTTATAAACCCAAGGTATATAAACCCTAAGATAAATAATATAAAACGTAAAATAAACATGGTTGACCATGGTTGGCCATGGTTGATTTTTTTATTGACAAAATATTTGTCACAATGCGATGTTAGACTATGGTTGACCATGATTGATTTTCATATTGAGAGAAACTTTCTCACAATGAGACATTGGATAATGGTTGACACTGGATAACCATGTTGTCATAATGTGACGTTGGACGAAGAGACAATCTTTGTCATAATGTGAGGGATTGATATTATAAACCCAACAAAATAATAAATCCAAGGGATTGATATTATAAACCCAAGGGAATAATATTAAACCAAAGGGACTAATATTATAGACCCAAGGTATATAAACCATAAGATAAATATTATAAACACTAAAATAAACATGGTTAACCATGGTTGATTTTCAAATTGAGACAATCCTTGTTACAATGTGGCATTGGAACCTAGTTGAGCATGCTTAACCATGGTTGATTTTCATATCAACACAATATTTGTGATAATGCGACGTTCGACCATGAATGACTATGGGTGACCATGTTTGATTTTATATATATTAGTTTGACCATTGTTGACCATGATTGACCATAGTTGACTATGATTGTCATATTAAGACAATCTTTGTCATAATGCTAAGTTGGACCATGGTTGAGACAATGATTTATTTTCATATCGAGACAATCTTTGTCACAATGCGACGTTGGACCATGGTTGATTTTCATATTGAGATAATCATTGTCACAATGCAACGTTCAACCATGGTTGAGCATGGTTAGCTATGATTAACCATGGTTGACCATGATTGATATTATAAAATGAAGGGACTAATAAACTTAAGGGATTGGTATAATAAACCAAAGGGATTAACACTAAAACCCCAAGGGATTATGAACCCATGGCAATAATATTAAACCCAAGAGATTAATATTATAAAACTAAGGTATATAAAACCTCAGATAAATATTATAAACAGTAAAATAAACATGGTTGGCCATGGTGGTTGATTTTCATTTTGAGACAACCATTGTCACAATGCAACGTTGGACCATGGTTGAGCATGCTTAGCTATGGTTGATTTTCATATCACCTAATCTTTGTGACAATGCGACGTTCGACCATGGTTGATCATGATTGACCATGCATGACCACGTTTGATTTTAAAACATGGTTGACCATGGTTGGCCACATATTATCATATTGAGAAAATCTTTTCCATAATGCGAAGTTGGACCATGGTTGAGACAATGATTTATTTTCATATTGAGACAATCTTTGTTGCAATGGGATGTTGGACAATGATTGACCATGATTGATTTTATGAAACATGGTTGTCCATGGTTGAATAATATTAAAGCCAAGGGACTAATATAATAACTCAAGGTATATAAACCCTAAGATAAATATTAGAAACACTAAAATAAACATGGTTGGCCATACTTGACCATGGTTGAGTAGGGTTGATTTTCATATTGAAACAATCCTTGTCTCAATGTGACGTTGGACCATGGTTGAGCATGCTTAACCATTATTGGTTTTCAAATCGAGAGAATCTTTCTTACAATGCGACAGTAGACCATGGTTGATTATAAACCCAAGGGAATAATTAACCCAAGTGATTAATTTTAAAAACCCAAAGGGATTATAAATCCAAGGGAATAATATTAAACCCAAGGGATAGTTGACCATGATTAATTTTTATATCGAGAGAACCTTTATCACAATGTGACATTGGATAATGATTGACCATGGATAACCATGTTGTCACAATGTGACATTGGATAGAGATAATCTTTGTCATAATGTGACCATGGTTAAACATGATTGACCATGGTTGATTTTCATATTGACACAATATTTCTCAGAATGCGACGTTGGAACATGGTTGACTAAGGATGACCATATTTTTCACAATGTGATGTTGGACCAAGAGACAATCTTTGTTACAATGTGACCATGGTTGATTTTCATATTGAGACAATCTTTGTTAGAATCCAATGTTTGAACATGGTTGACCATGGTTAATTTCCATATTGAGCCAATCCTTTTCATAATGTGACATTGGACCATGGTTGACCATGGTTGAACATGATTGATTTAAATGTCAAGACAATCTTTGTCACAATGTGGCATTTGACCATGGTTGATTTTCATATTGAGATAAAATTTGTCACAATGTGAAATTGGACCATGGTTGAACATGGGTTCTAAAACCCAAGGTAAAATATTATAAACCCTGAAATAAACATGGTTGACCATGGTGATTTTCTTATTGACAAAATCTTCGCCACAATGCGACATTAGACTATGGTTGACCATGATTGATTTTCATATTGAGATAACCTTTTAACAACATTGTTAATAAGTATTCTTCTGGAAGGTGTACAAAAAGAAACAACTTTAGGTTGTGGATGACAAACAAAGCAAACAATAAAAATGGTTGTTAAATAGTGTGGATCTGCAGTAGATGATAGAAACAAAACCTACCAAAGCCCTGATATATGCAATAGAACTAGTTAAACAACAAAATGGAATAAACGCGAGTAACTCCAATAATCCAATGGAAACCAGATATATAAAGAATATATTTTATTAAATGGCACCTGTGAAGGGAACAATAATGTTACTAGTCCCCCTCTATGGGATGGGTTCTTGGCTATTGTCAATGTCTTCAACTTTTGTAGAGTCTCTCTCATCTATAATGTGTAAAACCAGCAAACAAAATGTTTGAGCTCAATGAGAACTCAAATGGAAAAGAAAAATGGTGTGCGATAGTGATAATAATCAGAGTTACAACAGTGAGTGCAATAATGAGAATAATCAAAAGTAAAGAATGAATGTAAAACCCTTCTATTTATAACAAAATATTAGGTTATTCTTGAATAATGGGAAATAATAAATATTCTTAACCAAATTTTAGAATTAACCATTTGAATATTTTATTTATATTTGGGTTGGAGGGAAAAAGTATTTAAACTTTTATTTAGAAATAATAAATAAATAAATGATTTACTTATCATCTCAAGAAATATGGTTAAGGAATAATAAACAAATAATTATTTATTTAAGTATTCCTAGGGGATTCAGTCAAATTTGACAAGGAATAATAACTAATTAGTGATTAATTAATTATTCCTAGAGAAAAATAAGATAATTAATGATTTATCTATTTATTTCTCATTACTGGGTCAAATATGACAAGGAATATTAGTTAAACAGTGGTTTAATTAATTATTCCTAGAAGATAATTAAATAAATAATGATTTATTTAATTATTCTTCATGGGTTTAAATATAAATGACTTAACAAATGTGGTTTATTGAGTAATTTCTCATAGTGAAAGCAGTTTTACTATGGTAAAATTGACCTTACATGGTGTACTTCGATCCATCTAGTAAATTATGGCTAGATGATCAAGTTTTGGTGATAAGAGATTTCCCCCCAATGTATGAGCGTTAGGATAAAAACATATGACTGAAGTACGTTGTAAGGACACAATAACTAGACAACAAAGTGGAGTCAAAAAGAGAGAGAGAGAGAGAGAGAGAGAGAGAGAGAGAGAGAGAGAGAGAGAGAGAGAGAGAGAGAGAGAGAGAGACCAATGGAGCTCAAGTGACAGAGGGGGAGAGACCTATGTAAGTCTCCTTTTATGTTGTGGTACCAGATCTTAGTGAGGTGGGAGAGGCATACCTATACCTACCGAGATAACTTAGTACAAAAATAATAAGGCGCTTAGGAAAATGAAGCTGAGCGATAAAGTACATGCTGAATGGTACACGACATGCTGGCATAAATGAGCTAGAAAATAATACAATGTGTCCCATAAACATAATGCACCTAGAAAATCATGATCGAGGACTCAATACAATAACATATGAGTACATGAGATATGATGGCCCTCCCCTCAAAAAATGGGTGGGAGGGTATAACAACCAAAGAATCCCTACTGAACAAGAAAGTGATTTGCAAAATTGAATGGATCATCTGAAGGAGACATGCATGTCATGAGTGCTGCTAGTGGCAAGAACCAAACCCATCAAATATGTGGAACTACATATGAGTTTGTATCATAATATGAAGGCATTCAAGCATGTGGGGGGGCTACTTGAAGGGCCACCCCATCATGAGGTCTAAAACTCACACACACACACCCGGGAATCACTGGTACAATCTACTGCATCAATGGATCATCATGTGTATGAATCAGGAGCATGAAACAACCAAGTCAAAGGGAAATGATGATTCCATTTTCTTGATATGATGCATCGAACAAGAGTGGAAGATGGAACCAAGATACACCACCCTATAAGCCGTTCTTTTGGAATAGATGTGATGATGTCAACAAAATAGGGTCTACCACAGGTGAGGCAATGAGGATCCTTAACTAAGGCACAAGGGAAAATACTGATGGAATAAAACCAGGGAAAATGAAGAAAATGGGATTGAGGGACAAATAGATGACTTCCCTTGTCAGAGAATAAAGTGTATGGTTGAATTGACAGTGATTGACTTGACTTTGGAGGGGATGGTGGATAGTATGACTGAAGGCCAAAATGGGCAACACAGGATGAATGGTATGCAAAGATGGATGGAATATTGTGACAAGTTATAATGGAATGTGAAACAAAATCCATGGATGCAAAGGTGACTCATCGTGGATGCTCTGAACAAGGGTGACTCGATGATGCTGTCACACAGAATAGGCCTGGTGTGGACCATGAAAACATGATATGATGCAACCTACCTAAATGCATTACAGAAATAAATACACGCAGATCAATGGGATATGTTATGGGTAAAATTTCTTAAGGTAGAGTGCATTGCGAGGATTAGGAAGGAGTTGGCCTTCAAAATCCTTCAGAAGATATGCCCCTTTGCCTAAGTCCAAGAGTAATTAGGGGTAGACATAGATTCCAAGATATCCTCATCAGAATGGAAGATGAGAGGACAGGAGGAAGATTGACTACATGATGCGATGGTGGAAACTGGTACATCATCCTGAGAAAGAAGGTTCACATACACATCATCAAGAATGGTAGACAATGAGGTAGTAGATGGGAAATCTACCGATGTTGAGAGTTGGGTTTCCGACGAATAAGGTTCGATAGAAGCGCATGTAGAAACCTCAGAAAGTTTCTCCTGTGAGGAAATCAAGGATGAAGATAGGTAAAGGATATGGACCATGGAGTCTATCATCTCGACATCAGGGGGAGGGATAATGATCATGGGACCAGAGTCCCCCTATTCTGGTGTACTAGTGGTACCAGAATCCACAGGTAGAGGAGTAGATGATCCACTACGAGTGGCCTCAAAATCGCGAAGAACTTTGAGGAAATCAAAAAATTCATTTAGACGAGGGCAACATTGGGAATAATGACCACAATGATTGCACAATGCATAAGGGTGATTTGTGAACAATGTTTTAAGTCTTTTAGCTAAATCTAGTAACATAACTTAGACCTCAGGGATATTAGAATCAGGAAATGTTTCATGAACCAAAGGTATGAGACGAGGAATTTCATGATAGTTATTGGTGGCATGCCCAAAAACCTCACACAAAGTGTACAAAGGTGTCAGCGTTGAACCTTTGGGGGTTGGAGGAGCTTGGGGAGCCTTCTCCTTAGGTTCTTTCCTCTTGGCTTTGCCCCCCTGTCTAGATGCTTTCGCAACAGGAATGGGTTCCTGTTGAGGCTGTAGTGGAACTAAAGCAACGACATGGGTCGTAGGGACTGGTTGAACCGGGGTCAAAGCATGATATAGTATGAGCTGATCACGCAGAGTGTTCATTGGGGGATCAATGTACCAGATTGGGATTCCCAAATTCATATTAGGGAGAGTCAATGAAGCCATGACAAGGACATAAAATATTCCAGGAGGAGGAAATAAAAAAGGTGTCTGTCCTATAGGGTAATGTCTCGGTGGAATAACTCTTGGATGGTTAAGACCTAGAGGAATAGTTCCTAGTGGGAACAAAGGGGAGGCACCCACAAACGGAGGAGGTCCTAGCGGGTGGATCTGGATGGCTCAGCTGAGATGGTAACAACAGGGTGTTGAGGAGCTAACTATTGACCAGAGGCACTAGTCTGCTTTTGAGTAGTCTATGACACTTTTAACATGAAAACACTCAATGAGCTAGTCTTAGAGATGGGAGGGGGAGGACCAGGGAAATCACCCAACAATGTGGAATATTTATAGACTCCACGCAAAACACCAGTGAGAGGAGTGGCAAGCTACTTTTCTGACATCAATGAGATAATCATCTCAAGGGAGGTTAAGGATGACAACTTGTAATATGTCAACTGATCGATATTGACGATCTTCCCTTCATTGGGGAATCACATCTTGCAGAAAATCACAAATGCAATGATTGACATGGTGTATGTGTAACTACGAACCAAGAGAATGTTGTAATTTAGAGGAGCATCAATAACCTCAATGTCTACATTGACAGTCTTTCCCGTAAGAGTTACTAGACAATTGCGATACATCCCGAGAGGCTGGGAAGGGTGACCATCCTAAGCACGCAAAGTGATTTTGGATGGGGCCAGTTCGGGTGACTTGAGTTGCTTCCAAACAAAAGTGGACATCACGTAGGTGGATGTGCCTTTGTCAATAATGCATCGGGAGATGATGGCATTATGGACTCAAACTGGTATCTAGAAAGCAACGAATGGAGGTAAGGGAGAACGTTCTGATGCATCAACCAGAAAGACAAGCAAACCATCGTTTGAAGGATCTACTATGCCCAAAGCTGTTAGTAGAGATTTATTTTGAGATGGGAACGACTAGAGAACCTCTAGCGTTGACATGGAAGCAGGTGATTGCACCAAGTTGTCTACTATATTGTATGTATGGGAAACTTGGTTAGAAGTCATGTTATGATGTAATGGTCCCTTGGGGATCTTGGGAATTGACTCAAATTTAGGTTGAGGGATCTGTAATGGACCATTTGGTGTCGTAAGAGGCTCAATATATGCTTTGGTTTTGGTCTCAGTTGTGGATGAAGGCGATGGCTTGTCATATTGACATGACCGAGTTTGCAAGTTGATATCGGAGGTATTGATCTCGTCAAAATTCGTCATGAGGATCTGGTAGTCACCATGATCAAAAGGTTGGGGACGGTGGGCTACTTGACCTTGTTGAGGGAAAGGATTTGTGAGCAATGCTGGTTGAGATGGCACATGATTCTGAGGTGGTTTCTACATGGGCTTCCCACATTTGGCACATCTGGGGTAAGAGAGGACACTCATGAGTATAATGGCCATGTACACTAGAACGTGCATAAGGCTTATTCGTATGAATAACCTTGCTCTGCTTAGGTTGGTCACCCTGTTGCTAGTTTTTGGTGTTAGGCTGGTTCCCATAATATTCATTACCATGGTTACCCTGGTTACTCTTCCCCTTAAGGGGCGATGGCTGATGGGGCTAAGGATGTATGGGAGGTTACGGTGCTAATGCCTGGGGAGATGGAGTGCTCGGTAGTGCATAGGCGTAAGATGGTGAGGGGGCAATGGTTTGGTAGATAGGTTGAGTACTAGATGGCCCTAACATCTGCTGATGTGGTTGGGTGAATGCATAAGATATGCTTTGTCCTAAATACATGTTTATGGTAGGAGGGGGGTAAGCATTGGAAGAACTAGTGTCCCCCTGCGGATGGTCATAACCTTGCTGAATATATGGCAGAGGATGTGAAATAGCTCCAACGATACCATTGGTTGCGTGAGATGTCCCCGGTGCATTGGCACCACCAGGATGAGGGAGGTCTAGTATAATGGTATAGACAATAACCAGATTGAGCATAAATCAAGTCATATCTCAGAGTAGTTTGGAGAGCCTCTTCCTCTATCTAAGGAAAGTGGGACGTGACATCTTTGGCAATAAACGCTAAAATTGTCCTAAGAAACCAATTGAGGTAGACATGGTCTTCGAAGGGCAGGTCACGTCACATGATCCTCCTTTTATGCCATTCCTGAACATGATCAAAAGGACAAGTGGCAGAGTACTGAAGAAATGCGGTCAATATCTCTGTACCTGTGTCGTATTAGAGAGGTAGTTGAAAGTATGAAAGGAGCGCTTTAGCAAGTGCTGTGAAAGTGGAATGAGAAGCGGCGGGTTGGTCAACATACCACTTTGCAGCATCTCTAGTGAGTGTGCATTGGAGCAGCCAAAGATGAATGGAATCATCAGTGATAGAATTGGATGAACACGACATATGGAAGGAGCGGATGTGATTGGTGGGGTCCTCTCTAGAAATACCCTCAAACTTGGGAATGTCAGAGGGAAGCTTAGTCAGCATAGTTGTGTTGAGCCTCAAACTTACACTTCTTTACACATCCTCCCAGCCTCTTTTTCCTATTCATTTCCCTATTTTGCCACTCATTCCCTCCATCAATTTGCTCAAATCGTTGTATTTTAGGACTTTTTACATGGTTTTCTAATTATGTTAATGACTGTGTTTGGTTTAGAATTTTGGTCCAAGGTGCTGCATTTCCGCAGCTCATGCAGGGTTTACACAGGGTTTTCCGCAGCTGATCTCGGTTTCCACAGCCAACCCCGGATTCCACAGCCAACCCCGGATTCCGCAGCTGTTTTATTAAACGCTATGTTCCAGGTGTCCTCCGAGAAGAAGAGCCACGTGGGAAAGTTCGTGGAACCAAGGACATGGTGTGTGTCCCTCCAGATCATCCAAACCAGTCATCCAAGCCCGTGGTCAACGAGGAGGCAACTTCGGTCAAACATAGGTCATTGGCGGTGGCACGGCTCTGCGTGTTCTGTTTTAGAGCGCGTGGGGAATAGGTGGCATCATCCTTAGTTATGAAAGTAGTGGGAGACACAATCCAATAGCGGATTGAATGCCCACGATGACCGTTGCCTAGATCTGAGGACGTAGCAGGACTACGTGTTTCAAATCAGCTGTTCGAATTACTTAAAATTTCGTTAGGCTAGTTTACCTTCTGCAATTATAAATAGAGCGTCTTTGAACGCTGGAGTTGTTAGTTGTTAGTTGTTAGCTGCTGTTTTTAAACCTTTGAACTCCCACTGTATTTTCTTATTTTATGCGCAATACATGAGAAGACTGTTGTTCCATTTACGCGTGCGATTGATCTTTGAACGGCTGGAGTAGGCAGAGGGCCCCTGTTTACTAAGGCCTGTATAGTGTTTTAGTTTCTCGCATTTCGTTTTCTTATTTCATGTATATAATGCTTTTAATTGCTGTATTTTAGATAGCTGTACATACATTTCCATTTCTTCTTGTTTACATTTCTGCTCTTTTTCATGACTGATCAGTGTGTTATGCAGGTTTCTTAAGCGTGCCCGGGACAGTTTTATGCTTTTCTTTTGCACAACTAGTGACATGTGTGATCATCTTGTCTATGTTGTTGACCTTCTTTGTTTTGCAGCCTTTATTTCATCATTATCATTTAGT
>APFE031177645.1:811-34115 GCA_000404065.3 Pinus taeda
AAAGATGCTCAAGCCAAATGATCTCCTTTGCTTTATATAGGCAAGCTCTTCCTCAAATCATGGACCAATACCACGGGCCAAAACCATAATAATACAATACCGTCGGCTAAATACCAAGGGTAAAACATAAGAAACCCAACGTGTGCACGCTTTACTGCCTTGAAGAGTGTGCACTGGGGGTATGCACCTCATGAATGGGTAACCTGCGTTTCGGGACGCGGTCCCTGCACGGCATACCTGCGGGTATGCATCTTCTGAACTGTTCTCCTGCGTACTTCTTAATTCTCATCATATTGAGAGCCATGCCATGGGTGTTGCCATCAAGTACAACATCTGTAACATATAACCATACCAGAAACATAATGCCAACACTCTCTTAATCACTTGCTTGTCACTCCTTCTCTCTCTCTACCTTTCTCCTTCTATGTCTTTCTTCTTCCTTCCCTCTCTCCCCCCCTCCAACTTCATCTCTCCCTCCTCACTCTTAGTCCTCTCCCCCACTTTCCCTCTCACCTTCCTCTGTCCCCCCCATCACTCTCTCTCTCTCCCCCGCTCCATGTATGTGCCTCCCTCTCTCTCTCTTTCCCTTCTCTCCCTATATTTATCCCCACCTATTCTCTCTCTTCCCTCCTCTCTTCTCTCCCTCTATCTATATCCGTCTATCCCTTGTCACTCCCTCTCTCTCTCCACCTCTATCTCCCTACGGATTGGTTCTTTCATCCCTCTCCCCCCCCCCTTCTTCTCTCTCTCCCCTCCCTCTCTTCCTACCTCCTTCTCTCCGTCTCCCCCCATCACTTTCTCACTCTCTCTTTTTCTCTCTCTCTCTCTTTCTCCACCCTCCATATTTGTCACTATCTCCATCCCCCTCTCTTCCCTTTACTTTCCTTGCTATCATCACTTGGATCCTTAGTTAAGATAGATCTATGTTAGTTCTTACTAATATTTGTATTAGATAAATTTCACATTTTTAAATATAAAAGTATTCTCATTTTTATTTTTGTTAAAACCTTAATTTAATTTATATGTGAATAATTTTAGTAGCTATGAGGATAGAGGGTTTATATATATCTCAAAACTAATTACAACCCTTTTCCTAATAGCTTCAAATAAAAAATGTTATAAAATTAAATAAAATTAAAATATTTTTATTGTGAAATAAGTTATGGTTTTTGGGCATGTGGTGTTGATAAGCCATGGTATTGGCCCATGGTATTGTAAAAAAGCCTATTTACAAGTTAATAATATCCATGGTCAAGTGGGGTTGAATATCGATGGTTAAGAATCTTTTCATATTGTTATAAAATATTTAGATTGTGAAATAAGATATGATTTTTTTGGCACATGGTATTGATAAGCCATGGTAGTAGCCCATGCTATTGTAACAAAGCCTATTCACAAGTTCATAATATCAATGACAAAATGGGGGTGAATATCCATGATTAAGAATCCTGTCATGTTCTTATAAATTATTTTGATTTTGAAATAAGTTATGTTTTTTGGGCATGTGGTATTGATAAGCCATGGTATTAGCCCATGCTATTGTAACAAAGCCTATTCACAAGTTCATAATATCAATGACAAAACGTGGGTGAATATCCATGATTAAGAATCCTATCATATTCTTATAAGATATTTTGATTTTGAAAAAAGTTATGTTTTTTGGGCATGTGGTATTGATAAGCCATGGTATAAGCCATGGTATTGGCCCATGGTATTGTAACAAAGTCTATTTACAAGTTAATAATATCCATGGTTAAGAATATTTTCATATTGTTATTAAATATTTTGATTGTGAAATAAGTTATGTTCTTAGATCATGTGGTATTGATAAGCCATAGTATTGGCCCATGGTATTATAACAAAGCCAAATTTTTACAAGTTCCACTGTAAAGTGGGGGCTGAATATCCATTGTTAAGAATCTTATCATATTGTTATAAAGTATTTTGGTCGTGAAATAAGTTATGGTTTTTGGGCTTGAGGTATTAATAAGCCATGGTATTGGGTCATGGTATTGTAACGAAACCTATTCACAAGTTAATAACAAAATTAAAATATAACAAACTGAATTGTATTGTTTTTATTATTAATTGAGCCAACATTTAGATTTTTGCACTCATCCCCATACTTTTGACTTTTATTATTATTATTACTATTATTATTTAATAAGCCCATATTTAGAATTGTTTAAATACTTACATTACACCTACACATCATTACTCTATAATCTATAAATATTGTATTTATTGTTTTTCTAGGGAGGAAAATTTTAACATTTTTTAGAAAATTTAGCCTTAATTTTGATGTAACAAAGCCCTCCCAAATCCAATCTTAATTTATGTTCTAAAACAAGTAGTATATTTTCACTTTTCATAGGGCAAAGGGAAAACAAGTAAAGTAGCACATTTTCACTTTTCACAGGGCGGGAGGGAAAACAAGATTGAAGAGAGTTGTGAATTAAGGTTTTACCAGTAGTAGACTGTATCGAACCCCAACATTGGATCTTCAGTCCATTAATGGTGCCTAGGTATGTTTCATTTCTAACCTCGTTGCATTTCCACCCCACTTTTAGTTTTCTTCCACATAGGGAGGAGTACAGACACCTTAGATCTTCAAAATTCGTTATTTTTTTCATCCTTGCTTTTAAGTTTATGCTTTAATCTCTGTGACACACTTTGTTACTATTTAAAGAGATGGCATTGGTAATTGATGAATTTGGGAGGTCATTTATCATAATAAAGAAGCAAAGGCAGAAGATCCAAATGAGAGGCTTAGATGTTCAAAATGTCTAACATTGTGGTCACCAGAGCTGTTATGAGAATACTGTGCACCTCACTAGACTCCAACGGAGTAAAAAAGATGCTCTAGAATCCCTGCAGTGATGCCATCATCAGTAAGCTCCTATTCCTTTTTTTCATTCTCTATTTCTAGATCAGTGAAATCGCCCTTATATTATGAAAATTAGTAGAATTTACTTTAAAACTTGTATGGTTCTTAACTAAAAATTACTTAAATTTTCTATAAAGACTAAAATAAGCCAATACTCTACGATCTACTCACTCTTTCTCACAAACCCTGATGCCCACCGAGCTAGATGCTCTACATATGTTGATGTCTGCCTACTAAAGCTCTTAAAATTGGTGAATGCCTTCAGATGTCATTCGGATCATTGGACGTCTAATGTGCATTAAGGGCATTTCAATTCCTAGATTTGTATGTGCCATATTCCATCATGTTGGTTCCATTTATAGGTGCATGTCAGTTTTAGTTGTGGGTAGAGCTTAACAGAATCATTTTGGTTAGATTTCGAGAACTTGCTATTTAAAGGAGTTATCCTATTTTATAGGAGAAAAATTTCAGGGCCCGGATGTCAAACATAGCTACATGGTATTGGTCCATGCATGTAACTTCTATGTAGTTTGAGGGTGTGGTACATCAGTTTACCACCCAAATTCACACAAATTTATGAAGTAACTAAATTGAGTAATTCACACAAAAAATGAACACAAATTTACGAAGTAACTGAACTAAATAATTCACTCAGATTTATGAAGTAAATGAACTGAATTGTTTATGTTATTAACTATTTAGTATTGAACTGAATAATTCACATAAAAATTGAACCCAAATTCACACAAATTTACGAAGTAACTGAGTTGAATTGTTTCTGTTATTAACTATTTACTATTGAATTGTTTTTGTTATTAACTATTTACTATTGTGAGGCATGAAACTATATATTTATGCAACCTAAATGCACACAACCATTCCATTATTCATGAATCCATAAATCGTAGTTAGAGAGGCAACCTAAAAATTAATTCAACCATGAAATAAACCATGAAAAATTAGTAATAATTCAATACAATTCATATATACATTTAGGAATATTTATCCGTCTAGAATTGTTCAACAATTTGTTGCAGAAGGGGGAAGTAAGATCACAACCATATAATCGAAGATCAATCACAATTCATATTTTACTCGATCACTTGCTTCATCCTTGACATTATCACTATTTCACTTGATCACATGATCCATTGTTAGTAAGATCTTTTTTTAACAATAGACCACACATAAGGGTATGTAGGTGTATTGTCTTACTATCCATAAGAATCCCTGAAATATAATCTCTTCATGAGTATAATTGATGGCCTTTACTATATTGGAGCTAAGCAGTTGTTAAATTGAAGATTAATTTTTGGAAAGGATAGTGAGTAATTTCACTGCCTTTTTTTTTTTATAAATCTTCCTCCAAGACCTGTAGTTGTTCCTGGATGATAGGTACAAACAAAACAACATGATGCACTTCTTGTATTTACATTATTTTTTGTCAAGTTTATGCTTCGAAAAAGACATAATAGCTCTTCTGACAATACAAAAAAAACATTTAATACTTGGTGAATAATCTAAAGAAGTGCCTTGGTGTTGCTGTGCACAAACTTATGGACAAGAACAAGAAAGTGAAAGAGAGCTGTAAAATTGGTTAGAACATAGATTTGCTATTGATCACTAGATCCATAACTAATGATCCCACAGTGTTAGTAGAAAGTTGTTCCTTCAAATAATGATCCTCATATGTCTCGGCTTATTTTTGTTTTATTCCACCTTCCATGGTGTTGATCTATTATGTGGAAGAAATTTTCTGATGAAGGCTGCTAAATTAACCCACCAACTTCATAGGGCTCCAATTGAAGTTCTTATGTCCAACTTCTAATTTCTAGTCTTTAATCTCTCTCGCAATGGTATATATATATATTGATAGCACGATAGACAACAGAGTTAGCAACCTGAAGTTTTCTATTGCATTTTTATTTTAAAAGAGAGTCCTCTAGTTCTTCTCTTAGGCTTCCTCTCAGGCTTCCTTGTTGCACTTCATGTTCACTTCCATCATATAATTTGGCTATAAATTTTCTCATCTGGGTTGTTTCTATGGTTTTATTGTTGTAGTAGTTGTTCTAAACATCTCCGTAATATTTGCATTTCTTCAAAATATGCTTCTCCAATTCACATCCACTCCTCCACATACCGTGTTTTTTCTCTTTTCGCAGCAGGGTTTTGGACATCATATTGTCAGTTCTCATCGTCGAGCTGCTTCTCTCCCCTGAATCTCCTTTGTTGGATTTGCAACAAAGGAGGGAAAAGAAATATTCTTTGTTGGATTTGCTTCACTGCAGGTTCTTCCTTCTTTAATACCAATTGATGGGTGCTGGAAAACAAAAAACCCATAGACAAGAAATAAAAGTCGCTACCCATATCATTGGATGGTGTCAATCACAATCGATGTATTTAGCTAAACAGAGGCAAAACAATTCCACTTGACGATGTTGTCAATAAACTTGCATTATAAAATTCAATTAAATTAGTGAAATGGTAGTGATGCTACTCAATTACATTCACTTTGGAGCAGAAATTGATCATCATGCACAGGATTAAGAAAGGATAAATAAAAATAAATACTATGTTTCTCACAGAATAATGGGTTGCATGGTTTCTTTTTAGGAATAGATTCCATGCTAGTTCTCTTTCCAAGAGTTTACCCTTCTTGTTGCTCGGTTTTATTCCTTAACAATCTCCTTCATTATCAGTGGAGTGATCTTCCTCAATTACCCAGTGATATGCCCCAACTGATCCAAGGATCTTCTTTCCCAATGATTTTGCACAATTACAGTTGTGGAGAATATAAAATCCCTCTATAGTAACATCATGAGACATGAGTACCAAATACATGACATTGCCATTCTCGAGTAGAGCTTTGGAAGCAATTTCCCCTTGCACTAGATCTATAATTTGGCTCCACTTTAGAGATATGACGAGGGAATAACCAACATCCCACTTCTGATTCCCTAGCCTTGTATTTTCCATGGTGATGGCCTTGTTGGATTGACCACAGTATCTCTGAGTGGTTTTACACTAGTGTACAAAGAGGGCTCTAGGGTCTTGTTGTCTTCCAAGGACTAAACAAAATCTTCCACAACAGAATGTTGTGCAGGGCTGAATCTGCCATACCAAATCATATGAACATCCACACTAGGACTACTAGTCAAGAGGGGACCATTGTGATAAGTTAAAACAAGGGGATGTTATTCAACCAATATAGATAAACACAACTCAATCATAAGAAGTAGACATGCAGTAAACTTAAACCCTCCCATTCCCAAAATCAGGGAAACCCTACAAACCCTAGTGCGGCTAGGTTTTTCTTGATAGACAAGAAATGCCTAAATTTGTTTCTCCCTCCTTTGTTGGATTTGCCTCACTGCAGGTTATTCCTTCTTTAATACCGATTGATGGGTGCTGGAAAATGAAAAACCTACAAAAATGTATATTAATCTGTTGTAGCTAGATAAGAAATAAAATTTACTACCCATCTCAGTGGATGGTGTTAATCACAATCAATGTACATCACTAAACAAAAGCCAAACAATTCCACATGAGGATTTTATCATTGAACTCGTATTATAACACTCAAGTAAATTGGTGAAATAATAGTGATGCTAATCAATTACATTCACTCTGCGACAAAAAATGATCCTCATGCACGGGATTAAGAAAGGATGAATAAAATGAAATACTTTATTTCTCACACAACAATTGGTTGCACGGTTTCTTGTTTAGGCACAAATTCCATGCTAGTTTTCTTTCCAGGAATTAACCCTTTTTGCTACTTAGCGATTATTCCTTAACAATCTCCTTCATTTTCAGTGGAGTCATCTTCCTCAATTTCCTAGTGATATGCCTCAATTGCTCCAAGTATCTTCTTTCCTAGTTATTGTGCTCAATTTAATTTGTGGAAGTTGGTGCCTTCTTCTCGAGAGAGTTTGTTGCTTCTCTTAATTTTTTTTCCTCAACAAATTCTTCCACTTTAGCCTAATGATTTTTGGTCTATGTTAAAATTTATTTCTCAGTGATCTCTTCCTTTGCAATGAATGTCTTAATTATTGATGGATTTTATTTCTATTTCATCATTTAGCAAGATGTTTATGGAAACAACAAGATCTATGATGCCATGCCATCACACCCTGCTGTATTTCTGTTAATTTGATATCTCTTTATTTCTGTCTTATTTCTCTAGTAGCATCAATTTGTCATCCCAACTCTTGTTTTTATTGTGGTTCCAGTGTAATGGGTGAATAAACTAAGTACACCGTATCTTGCCTTTCATTCTAGCTATTTTTAGAAATGTCATGTTTAAAGTGGGAATCAGTGAAACTAAGAGTGATCTCCTCTGGGCTCATGTAAGTCTCACAAGCAGAAATTGATGATTAAACATGAACGAGATGCTAGAATTTAAACACGTTTTTGGTGATGCAAGAACACTAATGGACTGTGGATGCTCCTGCTTCACTCATTCCAATGTCCAACAGATATCATTTGTTTGAAAATATATGTTGAAGTTACAATATATTTATCATGTGGCACCATTTGGTGCAGTTATAGCATATTGAGTAAACAAGTAGATGAATAGATTCAATAGAGAAGTGGATCCAAGCCTGAGGTTCCAAAGGTAGTTTTCTTGATTTCAATGATAGGAATTAGATTTGCAGCATGCCCCTAAAGTTTTTAACTACTTTCAAATTTTCCATTTGACAACATGTTTATGCCCTTGTTTGAATGCTAGAATTTAGTTATTTTCCCAAGAACTATTTGGGGTAGTTTATGTTCTATTTGCAGCATTAATCTTTATTTATCAGGGTTATTTGAAATTTATAGGTTCATGTTTAAATAAATATACATTTGAGTTCCCCTGGGTCTAGTTCATTTTATTTCATCCTTTTATTCTGTCAATCCTTGTGTTTGTTGGTGATATTAGTTTCCAGTTGTAACACCTTGTTGGATTTCTTAAAGATATTTCGTTGCCTTTATCTTACTATATTTCTTGCGATGCATCATTATTTATTTTCATATGTAGGGTTGAAGTTTAAGAAGTTGGTTCTACATTTGAAGGATTATTTTCTTATATTATTTGGTTTTGTTTTGCATGTATATCAACCTTCAGAAGAAGAAGTGATGGGATTTCTTGATCCCTATGTAAATATAGTTTTCTTAGATTATAATGAGGTTGGTGATGGTGATCTTTTATTATTGTGTGATCTCTATGATTGAACATATCATACATATTGTATTGGCTTGGAAGGGTTATCCCTAAAGGAGATTGGTATTGTTAAGGCTATCAAACATCTATGCATGGATAGTCCAACACACATGATGAAGATGTTGAGGATTTTGTGCTTGATTTTGACAATGGGGATGAAACCTAGGAATCAAAGGATTTGTGGAAGATGCTCCAGTTGGGATGGTTGTAGAAATAATAAACTTAGTGCTCAATTTATCACCACCTTCTTCTTCTTTTGCTCCTCTCATAGAGACAAGGGAAACTCATGTAAGAACAATTCACAGAAGGATTTTGCAATGAAGCACTCCAAATCCATCTCCTAGATTGCTAGATGCAACAAGGACTTCACTTAGGCAAACTAAAGTATCTGGGTCTACATCCCAAGTATCCATTGTATGGACAAAAACCCTCCCAGGTCATCACATACTTCAAGAGTGTGTATAGGCTTTACATGACAATTGGTCTACACCAGGAAGAGGCTTTTAACATTTTTCACCTAGCTCTTCCCTTGATAGATTTGGGGCCAAAGATGGGAATGATGCAATTGTACAACCCACACCCAACAACAGGTCACTTCTCTTTCATTAATCAACTTGCAGAAGTAATTTAGCCATTGTTTTAGAGATGGAAAATTATACAGTTAAATCTGATGTTGATCAGGCATGGGCAATGATGGAACATACTCTAGCATCAAGAGAAGATAATATAGGTCCAACTAATTCTCATAAAGATGGAAGACATTGACCAGGATCATCTTCTGGTCATAAAAAAATGATTTATAAGAATTGATGGACAATACAAGGTCAATTGTTGTGAGTGGAAGCATCTTAACTGCTCATTTACGATCAAGAACTAGATATAGTCGAGATAGACACATTCCTGCAACTACTAACTATTTGAAAAATACAAAAAGGATAACAAATGATATCTCATGTAGGGATGTTGGAAATAATAGGTTGCCAACACCTAGTGTTTCTAATGAGATATTACGTATAATATTATCTGAAAGAAGTAACATTTTACACCATCATCTAAACAATGACAATTCATTTAGTAAACCTCATGAAAATGGAGTCTGCAAATTTGAAGGTCCAAAAGGAGAATGTGATCTCCATGGTAAAATCTCACATGAAGTGCACACTAACAACAGAACATAGGTAAAATCATCTATATTTTTCCTTCTTTTATGGTTTTTCTCTATAGAGTTGATTTTACTGGGTGTACACTATATGCATCTCAAAATTTATCTTTAGGAAATCCTATTTTTATTTTTTCCAAGAAAAACTCTCTAGGGAATCCCAATGGGTATCTCCCCACATTCATGGATGGCATCCTTGGTAAACCCATTGGCATTGACTAGTGCACCTCACCCAAGGGATTTCAAACAGGGCACCTACCAGCACAAAAGTAGCCAAATACCAATAACATAAATGACATTCAGTTGGGCTAACCCTTTGGGCTCAATAAATCATAATTGACTACACTATTTTCCATATTAAAATATTGATCTTGTTTAACATTTTGCTAGAGTAACTATAACAATCCAAGCCCATTCCTATTTTTATTTTGGTTTTTAATTCTTGTTTTTGTGTGGTGACAATGTTATATGATTGTCTAGATGTTTATTTTCATCAGAGTATATGTTGAAGAGTAGCTTCTCTCTTACATTCTACCTTGTCTGTTTTGTATTGATGGATTTCAGTTTCATTACTTGTGACCAAAGAACTGTGTCATGCATGTATACAAGGATTGTTGTGTCACTATTTATAAAATGAACATTTTCCTTAAACAAGTAAGGTAGATCCTTAATGTTACATGTTTGCATCTCAGGGAACTTCCAATCCTAATAAATGAGGTGAAATTTAAGTGTTTCTAGAATCCAAATATCAGGTTTTGAGAGTTCTCTCATTTATGGTCCTGGAAAAGCGAAGTGAAATTTAATTATTTCCAAATATTAAGTTCTGTGAATTCACTCATATTTGGTGCTAGAATCTTTTGAGAAAATGGGAAGAATTTCTTTTAGTTCCATTCAATTTTTCCAAAAATAATATTAAATTTCTCCCTGGCTAAAATTCTCCCTGAAATGGCTTTGGGATTGAAAATTTTATAAATCTTTTTAGGGAAAAAAACCCAAAATACTTTTTCCAGATTGGATTTTTATAATACTAGGTACTAAAATAGTCTTCTATCTTTTGCTGCAAATGTCTGATAGAGTCTACCCAGAAGCTGTTAAGAAAATTAGGTAGATGCGCTAGATGGACTAAATAATTTTGAATGAATAATAAATTAACATAAATGATATATTAGGTTGCATAAATATATAACTTAGAAGAATGCACTGAATAATAAACCTCAACGAGATTGATATATTCTTAATTGAGTTGAATGAGGCCAGGAATAGCTTTGACTAGAGGATGTTGAAAATGGCATAATTTTGTCCTAGTTGGATAGATTTATAACTAAAAATTAGCAGTTTTCTTGCTTTCATAACTTGGGAAGATTTTTCTATCTCAAGTCTCAACCTTATTAAATAGTATGATTTATGCCTTGCAATGTTGAGATATGTTGTGATACCACTTGCTAGTAGCCTAAACACTTTGGATGAAAATTTAGTTGTGAATTTTACTTGCAAAAGATATAAGTGAAAATATACATTAATTGTTGCTTCTGTAGAATTTCCTTGAAATTATGCTACTGCTTGAATGAATAAATATGAAACTAATTGTTGCACCAAGACAAAAAATATCTCTACCAATTTGTAGTGAAATAGAAGAGAAATAAAACATAGTCACATTATAGAAAAAAGAACAAAATGTTCTAGGGAACCCAACTGGGAAAACCCTTTGCTAGCTGTAGAAACTTAAAATACTATCCATATTAGAGTTTGAGACACCTTCTTCAAGACCAGGTTCATCAAATGCTTATTGCTTTCCATATTCATTTTCATAAGCATTAGGATTTTTTTTTATCAAATCAAAGTAGCTAGAAAGTGTCTCTTTGATCTCAAATAGTAGACTACAATCAACTTCATCCATGAACCCCCTAGAAGGCTCATTAGTAGCAAGAAGAAAGGTCTTTTTTTTTATTTTATTTCATCACATGCATCCATCATAATCACTGATTTGTATCCATTTCTTTCATAGTGATTTTCAATGTTAGATGTGAAAGGTAATTTAATATGATATAATCCTTAGGTAACCAACCTCAAACATATTGTTGGTTAATTTATGTTGTTTGATGTTTATTGAGTTTGAGTTTTATCATGAAACTACTAGAAGTGTACTAGCATGGGTGAGTTAATTATCTTGATAACAATGTTATGGTTTGATCTAGAACTTGAAAGGAACTTATAGTTGATGGTCAAAATTTCACATTCCTTTCATTTTTTTATCTTGACATATAACAAATATCTTTATGTTATAGCCTCTAGCTAGATATATACAGTAACTGGCACTTAGAAGTTGGATGCCATCATTTTGGAGCTTGAGCTTACTCAACTTACCTTTGTTTGAGTTGAAAATGTCATTAGATCTCATTATATCGTCTATTGTAGAGCATGAATCCAATTTACCTTTGTTTTAGTTAAAAATGTTATTAGATCTTGCTATATCATCTTTTGTAGAGAATGAATCCAATTTCTCAGAGTCCATTTGCTTGAGGTATAAGAAATCTACTTTAATTCGTTAAACTTACTTTTCATATTATGTTTGCTGATTGTGATTCTACAAGCCACATCGACATTGGAAAAGGGGCATATTTAATGAATTGTTGAAGGAGAGGGGAGCTTCAGTTATGTCCTTTCAAACTTTCTAAGGTATGTAAGAAAATTAAAAAAAAAAAAATCCATAGAATGTTGTGCTTTAACTTTTTCTTTTGATAATGGATTATTTATGTGATCTCTCCTCTCTCACACACAACCAAAGTCAAGACATGCATGTTTTTTGGGGTATGTGGACAATGGATAGATTTAAGCTAGCCATTTATCTAGAAATTTACATTGTAGAAGATTAGGCATTTACAGTTGAATATTTCCTTGCTACTAAATTAGAGTTGAAGAGTCAGGCTCCTATTTGTCATGCATATACCTCACTTTTAAATCAATTTATTGCTGACTCTCTATAGACCTTCCATGGGAGGGAAAAGAGTGATCACTACTATTGCTTAATCTTTCTATGGACCAAATAAAGATTCCAAATGTGTATAAGTTAGTGTCTCCTTGGAGAATCCCAAGAGTGACGCTATTGTAGCAACAAGAAATTCGTTTATTTTGAGTTCTTCATTAGTGCATTGATAGTATACTGTTTATTCCATACAATACCTCAACAATGTATGATCAAACTATAGTTAAGCCTGTCATAATATTTTGACTTAGCCTCTTTTAGACGGAAACTAGAGTGTGTATCAAGCTTGCATACCACAATTGTATCATGCAGAGTTTACTTGGGACAATTTTTGTGTATCTCAGCACAAGATACCTATTGGAATTCAACACACAACAATACTACAAAGTGGGAAAGAGGTTTCACAGTTAACATGGCTTTCACGTTATGGTTGGAGTCGGTTTCTTGGCAAGATGTTGGATACCCCAACTTCCTTTTTATGATTGAATGCAAGATTAAATCCTTCGACATATTTCCCATTTAAAGTTCATTAAGTGATGGGTTTTCTCAGAAGTGCTTCACACCTATAAACTTTACTAGAGTTTTCCTTGAGTATTTGGAGGTGGTTAGCTTTTCAAATCACACAAGTACAAAAAGACGAGAAAGAATATGCCCAGCTAATTTGAAGTTATCTCCATGAAAATAGGGTGTTCCCATTCATAAACCTAATGACTCGCTCTACTTATTTCTAGTGAAATACTTTGGGACTTACCATGAATCATAAGACAATTCCAACCCTACAACTATAAATTTCTTATTTATATTTAAACCCACTATATTAGAATTTGCACAAGGAGAACTCCATTCTTGTTTCGAAATAACCTGCAATTGACTTGTACTGTGCTATTTAGTCTTTTATATATTTATTCACATCCTTGGTCTGTGACATAAATATGCAACAAGCTACCTTGCATTTTCTATACTAGCACTCCGAAAAAATAATAAAGTATGCCCAAATTTATCATTTCAAATGATTTATGTAGCTCACCTTTTGGTTTTTCAATTATTGAAGTTGGTACCTATATTGATGAGATCTTCTACAACTGATACCACAGTGACAATATATGTTATACTTTCATTTGTGTTGCTCTGAAGGTGTTCGTCCTTCAGTAGAGCAACAATATACTGCAGTTTCCATTTAAGGGAGAAGTGTACCCAGTAGCAACCTTGGATTGTGTGCAGATGGGTTGAATTCACATTAGACTCTATCTGTTGTTTTGAAGGTGATTGTCCTTCAAGAATATTTCATCTCAGTAGATCCTTTCGGTCTGCAACTCCAGTAGATGCATGCAGCCTTGGGATACATGTTGTAGATTATAGTTTTCCTATGAGGGTGTAGCAGCAATGAAAGAACTGCATCGATTTTAGGAATCTTGTGGTTGTCGTATGCAAGCATGTTTTTTTTAGTGTTTCCCAAACATAAACAGACCCATATTTAGTATGATTTTATAGTTTGACTTAGATGATCACTTTTATTAATTCATGTGTTTTTCTTAGTTCTGTTTTATGCACAGATTTATCTTTAAGAAAAGTGCATAGTAGATAAGGGTTCTATATTTGGAGCATGGGACACACTTCTAGGTAGGAGGTACTATATTCTAGGAATCTTTTTCCATGTAGGTTAGGTGCTTTATCTGAGAATCCCAAGGGTGGCGCTATTGTAGCAATAAGAAATTCATTTATTTTGAGTTCTTCGTTAGTGCATTGATAGTATATTGTTTATTCCATGCAATA
Source organism: Pinus taeda (assembly GCA_000404065.3). NCBI lineage: Eukaryota > Viridiplantae > Streptophyta > Pinopsida > Pinales > Pinaceae > Pinus > Pinus taeda. The sequence continues at coordinate 14,820 of APFE031177645.1, forward strand.
CCTCAATAGTGTATGATCAAATTACAGTTAAGATTGTCATAATATTTTGACTTTCCCTCTTTTATAGGGAAACTAGAGTGTGTGTCAAGCTTGCATGTCACAACTGTATCATGAAGAGTTTACCTAGCATGAGTTTTGTGGATCTAAGTAGCCATATACCTTTTGGAATTCAAGAGGCAATAATACTACAAAGTGGGAAAGAGGTTTCACAGTTAACTTGCCTTTCACATTATGGTTGGAGTTGGTTTGTTGGCAAGATACTAGATACCCCAACTTCCTTTTTATGAGTGTGTGAAAAATTTAATCCTTTGACATATTCCTCGCTCAATTTTCATTAAGTGATGGGTTTTCTCATAAGTGCTTCACATCTATAAACTTTATCAGAGTTGTTATTGAGTCTTTGGATGTGGTTATCCTTTCAAAGCACACACGTACAAGAAGACAAGAAATAATATGCCCGAGTAATTTCAATTTATCTTCCAACGAGTAGGGTGCTCCCTTCCATAGACCTGACGACTCACTTTGATTCTTTCTAGTGAACAAATTTGGCACTTATCATGAATTGTGAGACAATTCAAACCCCACAACTATCAATTTCTTATTTAAAGTTATACCCACTAGATTAGAACCCGCAGAAAGAGAATTACATTCGCTTTTCAAAAGAACATGCAATCGACTTAAACCATGCTATTTAATATTTTATGTATTTCTTCACATCCTTGGCCTGTGACATAAAGATGCAACATGATACCTTGCATTTTCTATACGCATACTCCTAAACAATAATAACGTATGCCAAAATCTGTCATTTCAAATGATCTATGCATCTCACCGTTTAGTTTTTCAATTATCGAAGTTATTACCTATATTGATGAGATCATCTACAACTGAGGCCACAATGACAATATCTGTTAGAGTTTTATCTGTGTTGCACTAAAGGTGTTTTCTCTCCAACAACGCTACAATACATTGCAGTTTCCATTCAGCGAAGAAGTGTACCTGGTAGAAGCCTCCGTTTGTGTACAAATGGGTTGAATCCATAGTAGACTTTATATATTGTTTTGAAGGTGCTTCTCCTTCAATAATACTTCATCTTAGCAGATCCTTTCAATCTACACCTTCAACAGATGCATACAGCCTTCAGGTACATTCTATAGATTCTAGTTTTGTTGTGAGGGTATAGCGATGATGAAAGAATGTTGATTTTAGCCATATTATGGTTGTTGTATGAAAAAATTCTTGTCTAGTGTTTCCCAAACTTATATAGAGCAATATTTAGTATACTTTTATAGCTTGACGCAGATGCTCACTTTTCTTAATTTAGGTATTTTTCTTAGTACCATTTTATGCATAGATTTATCTTTAAGAATATTGCATAGTAGAGAAGGCTTCTACATTTTGAGTAGGGAACACTCTTCTAGGTAGGAGGTACTCTATTCTAGGGATATTTTGTCATGCATGTTAGGTGCTTTATCCTAGATAGAGCTCCAAGTCCCTTCTAGACAAGACACTGGCAGACAAAGTTCCAAGTCCCTAAATTTTCCAAAAATCCACTTGAGCCTAGGTATGTAGCCTAAAATCCTTTACATTCCAATCATCTGTTGGCTATGATTTCATAGAGAAAGTCCTTTCTGGTTTGGCAGGGCTAGGTACCAAAATAAAAGCTTGTTCCGTGGTTACCTCCATCGATCTCCTCATCAGCCTAGGAAATTATGGAGGATAATAGACGACGTGACAACTATGAAGTGCCAAGGTGTTCTAGTAAGTGTAAGGTTCCCAAGCCATGGAAAAATGTAATGCTAATTGTGAGGTCATAATTGCCAAGGTGTGTTAGGGAATGCTAGGGCATGCTAACATGTTCCAGATAGTACAGAGACATGTCAAACAAGCTAAGATGTACCAAATCTTAAGGCATGCCAATGTGTACAAGGGTTCCAAGTCCCTGCCTCGTCTTCTTTCATATGCTATCCACTTATGACATTTCCTTTGCAATATTTGGTGCATTTGCTAGTTATAGGTCATTTATAGGTTATAAATGTCTTCAGAGTTTCACTTCTAATTGAGTATTTTAATTAACATATTCATTCTCTTATACAAAACTAATTTTCCCTCCACCCACTTTTCATAACTTCAATAACCATTAGGTAGGGACCCGCAGGTTCGATGTTGCTTTGCTTGTTTAGTAAAATAGTGCTTAGACTTTAATTTATTTAAAATTGTAGAATTTATAATTTATGAAGTTTCAAGGTCTAAGTTTTAAAAGTATGATTCTTTGAAGGGTGCTAGCTGAATGGAAGAGCACCTGCTTTACAAGCAGGAGGTTTGTGGTTCGATTCCATCATGCCTTGACATCCATATGGAATGGAGACAACCAATTTTTGGTGACGAAGGCTCTTTTGACCATCACTAATGAGCTTTGGTGACATTTTTTGACCCTCAACAAAAATATGAAATGGTGATGGTCAATGAATGCCATCATATATATGCATCAATAGTGATGGCCCTCAAAGGTCCATAACCATAAATCGTTGTTGTTGATATGAAATGGTGACGATTGTTGTCTGTCATTATAGTCATTATTTATGACGAACCTTGATTGTCACCACAATGCCTATACTTCTAACAATGCTTCTTTTGGGGACGGTGAATGAATGTCACAATATATATGCAGCAATAGTGACGACCATTAATGATCCATCACAATAAATCATTTTTGTACATATGAAATGGTGACGGTCACTATCTGTCATTATAGTCAATATTAGTGATGGACCTTGAATGTCACCATAATGCCTATACTTTTGGTGATGCCACCTTTTGTGACGTTCAATTTTTGGTTACCAAGACAATGATCCGTCACCATTTCTCATATGCAATGGTGACAATTGCTATCCATCATTATAAATCATTATTGCTGACAAGTTTTGAATGTCACTACAACACCTATACTTTTGGTGACGCCACCTTTGGTGACATTCATTTTCTAGTGACGAAGTCTATGGTTTGTCACCATTTCTCATATGAAATGGTGATGGTCACTATCTATCATTATAAATCATTATTGGTGATAGACTTTGTATGTCACTACAACACCCATACTCTTGGCGACGCTACCTTTGGTGATGTTTAATTTTTGGTGACGAATGCTCTTTTGACCGTCACCAATGAGCTTATGGTGACATTTTCTGCCCCTCACCAATGTCCTTTTTTCCTGTAGTGTTTCTAAAGTCATTTATATGTTCTCCCTAAGTTTTAGGGGTCCAGTATGAGTTTAAATTGAGTTTTAAATTAGATAACTCAGTTTACTAAGTTATGTTCAGTTAAATTAGTTCCAAACTATTTGTGGAACTAATAGAGTTTTAACAGTCAGTTGGTGCATTAGGGTGTCCACAAGTGTCACTCTTGTTAACTGAAGATTCCCTCATGGGAAACTCATGCATGTCAGTTCATAGAAAGACCCAGTTGACACTAGAGTGCAGGGACAATGTACTATCACTGGCATTATTTACTGGAGTGTAAATATCATGGATGCATCAAAGATTGATCCTATGTTTGGATTGCATTAAATACGTGATACTCATCCTAATAATTACACAAGAGATTAGGAGCTTGGAGAGCTCCAAAATTTGTTAAATGTTATCCAAGAGCTAGCTTGTGAGCTGAGAGAGTTGGGCATACTTGTGCATAATTGTTCTAGTGAGCACAAGCTTGGTATCTTCACCCATATTTATGATATATACAATACATATAGCGGGGTTTTGAGCAACAGATAGCGGGGTTTTGAGCAATAGATTTCCCCATATATATCTTGTATGTGCCATTGATTTATCTTCTTCTTTTTCATATTATTTTCGTCAATCAATTGGCTTCCACTGGTTTAAAGTAGAAGTAGGTTCTTGTCTTGTGCTTTAGTACATTGCACGAGCTTGTGAATCTATGGGATTTTCTACATGGTATGAGAGTTAAGAACAATATACTAGAGGGTACTTCAAATTTTTGAGTTTTGGGTTACAGGTGAAATTTGAATTTGTGATACATACTTCAATATCGTCAGATGGTGTTCTACGATTTGCGGCTTGAGTATGCCTTGGAAGGTAGCTCAAATTTTATAGCGTGGAGGGAAATAATGGAGGATGTACTAGAGGATAATGGCTTGAATGAATTCATTAGTCAAGAGATTCCTAAACAAACATCATTGGATGCACAAAATTTGGGCGAATGGAAGAAGTGTGTGGTGAAGGTGAGGCAGATAATCCTTGAGGGAGTTTGACACGTCATTATCTAAAGTAACCATGGAAAGGAAAATCCATATGATATGTGGAAAGCATTGATGGACCTCTACCAGAATAATATTAACCAAAGGAAATTGGCACTGAAGGAAAAAATTGGAAAAATCAAAATGGAGAAAGGAGAGACTATTCCAAAATACTTGACCAAGTTCACTCAATGTCATGATGAACTTGGAGGTGTTGGAATTACGGTTGTCCAGGATGATATGGTGAGTATTGCTCTTATAGGACTCATAAAGAGTTGGAATAGTTATCAAGACTATGTCAATGTCCAGGAGAAGCTAATAGATTTAGGATGGCTGTGGTCGGATTTGATACAAGAGGAGATCAGGAGGAACACCAGGGATGGCTCTTCATCAAAGACTGATGATGAAGAGAACTATGCCTTAGCGATTAAGGAGAATAAAGGGAAATGGAAATCTTCCCATCCCAAATTGGATTATTATCATGGAGTTAAGAAAAAATACATGATGAAAGTTAAGTTCTTTCATTGTCACGAGCTCAACCATTTACTACAATTTGTCCACACAAGAAGTCGAAGAAGAAGTCCTCAGGAGGAGTGGCAAGTGAGGATTTGGCCTCTCAATTCAAATTTGACTTTTCCCTCATTGCATGCATGGTGTCATCAATGGTGGGAAGTGTATGGTACTTAGATAGTGGAGCTTCATTCCACATGACTCGCGAAAAAGAGTTATTTAGTGACCTGGAGGAGAAAGGTCTACAAATGCATATCGAGATGGGTGATGATGGGAAGTATAGTGTTATTGAATTGGCCACAATTACTTTTTAGAGGGAGCATGGGGTTCCACTTACCTTGAAGAATGGTATGTATGTTCCCATCCTGAAGAATAACTTAGTATCTATTTCCATGCTTGAGGATAAAGGCTATGACGTGATCTTCTCGAAAGGAAAGGAATTCCTTGGACACATAGGCATGAGTCAGGTAAAGAAAATAGGGATTCAAGTGAAGAATCTCTATAAGATGGAGGTAGATGAGTGTACTTATTTGATCACAAAAGAAAAAAGGTTGTAGAGCTAAGATGTTGATAAGTTGTGGCACAAGCGATTGGGCCACTTTCATCATGGGGATTTGAAGATATTGCAATAGATCTCTATCGGTCTTCACAAAGGTACACCAAAGCAAGTTGATACATGCAAGGGGTGTACTTTGGGAAAATACACCAAGTCTTCCTTTCATGACAGAGACAGTCGAGTAGAGGCTATTCTAGAGTGAATAATTTCAGATGTATGTGGACCATTCTCGACAACATCCACGGCCAAACACAGGTATTATGTTGTATTTGTTGATGTCTATTCTTGTAAATGTTGGATATTTTTCATGCAGAAAAAGGATCAAACTTTTACAGAGTTTTGTGAGTTTAAATAATTAGTGGAGAAACAGTCAGGAAAGAAGGATAAATATCTACAGAGTGATAATGGTGGTTAGTATGTCTCAAATGAGTTTAACAACTTCTATGCAGTGGAAGGGATTAAATGAGAGTTGAGGACACCCCATAATCCTTAGCAGAATGGGGTGTTAGAGAGGAAGAACAAAAGCATTTAGGCATAACTAGGGCGATGTTGCATGATCGGTACCTACCACTACACTTGTGGGATGAGGAATGCGACACAACAGTTTATGTTTAGAACTGTAGCCCACATCGAACACTTGAGATGAAGATAATAGAGGAGGCTTATTCCATTAAGAGGCCAGATGTTGGTCATTTCAGGATTTTTGGGTCATAGGTATATTTCCATGTGACCAAAGATGCACAGAAGAATCTTGAGATGACAATAGATTTGGGGATATTTTTGGGTACAATGATCCACCTCACAACTATTGGGTGTACTTTCCAACCAATAGGATGACAGTGATTCACAAGGATGCCAGATTCAATGAGTAGAAGGCCATGTGAGTTTCCCTTCAAAGGGATATTGAGCTAGATGAAGATGAGGAGATTTTAGCTCCTAAGGTTGAGGAGCCTCAGATTGATGTGGAGCATACACATGTAGAGGATCCGGGAGTGGAGACATCCAATGAGGCAGAGTCTCCCAAAGAGTGAAGAAAGTGCACCAGAGAGGCTAATGGATTGTTGGATGATGCATGGGAGAATGTGGGAGCACCCACTTCTCAGCGCAGGTAGAGGAGGTCACTTGAGAGGTACATTGGATACATGTCTCTTATGGGCAAATGTGTTGTGATAAAGCCATATTCCTTTAAGGAAGAAGTGCAACAACCGATTTGGGTTGATACCATAGTGGAGGAGTACAACTCCATAGTTCGTAACAGTGTTTGGGATGTCATCCACAGACCGAAGGATAAGTGAGTGATGAGCTCCCATTGTCTTTACAACGTAAAGTAAGTTGCAGATAGTAGTGTGGAGAAGCATAAAGCTAGAATTGTGGCCCATGGCTTTTTGCAGGTAGAGGGGATTGACAATGATGAGACATTTGCTCCTATTGCAAGGTACTCATCAATCAGATCTATATTGGTATTATCAACATAGATGGGTTGGAAGATACATTAGATGGATGTAAAGACAACCTTCCTTAATGGCATGATTGATGAAGAGGTGTACATAGATCATCCTAAAGGTTTTGAGACCTTTGATCATGAGTCGAATGTCTGCTGGCTCAAGTGAGCATTGTATGGACTGAAGCAAGCATCCCGTGCTTGGTACACCAAGAATTAGTTTTGGAGTAAGTCTTTTGATTAAGGAAAATTTGTCTAAAAATAGTAACCCTTAATGAAACAAATTGGTATGTGTAATTGAAACAAATCCACTAGTGTTGTCTAATAATAAATAAGTGTAGAATAGACACAGTGGATGAAAAGCGAAAGTAAAATAAGTGTATTAAGGAATAGGAATCACACCAAAATTCTACTATGCAAAATAAAGTTGATATTCCAACTAGTATAGTGAAGAGATAGAATAGAAAATACTCTAGTTCATGCAAGATCTCTAGTAGTGGAGAAGAAAAAACACCATACTAACTAAGAGTTACAATTATTTAGAAAAAATCTCTTGTAGAGAAGAACCATATTAAAACAATAACAATATATACATATTCCCCGAGGGTTTAATGTAACTACATCATTTCGTCAGTGATGAAGCTCAACATTGGGTAAATATATGGACCTTAATACACCTCCAAGCTTACTAAAAAAAAACTCTTCTAATAATTCCTTACATGTTTTAATTATATTTTTCTTAATGTGATAAGTAAAAGTAATATGTTATGCCTAGTGGTCTATTGTGCATTGATTGCAAGTTTTTGGGAGAAAATTATGGCAATTTTGGCTAGTTAACGTGTAGGAACTCGAATGAGACAAGGAGGAGAGATTATAGGAGATGAATCTCCCTCATTAAATCCTCACTCATTCGAATATCCCTCAATCAAATCACACTAGCTCGAAGTTGCAGGCACCCGAGTCATGAGGATCATTAGTAGCCGAGCCAGTGATAGTTAAGAACCAGTTCATGTTGAGATTGGGAGCCAAGCCTCCCTAGATATAAAGAAATTGTTGAAAAATTCAGTTTTATAAATAAGGAGGCCTAGAGCCTCATTAGGATTTAGATTTTTTTATGCAAGATAACTCAACACTTTCGAGTTGAAGGATTGTGGCAAAACAATGTTATGCATTTTTTTGATATGGTAATGAAAATGAGCATTTCCTTGATCCAGTAATGAGTTGAATTAGAGGCCTAAAGCTCTTAGGTTAGGGCCCAACACTAGCAGCAAAGGTTCCTCTTATTGTACTTGTATGCTTAGGTTATTTCATAGATTACTTGTTGAATTAATGTTGGTATTGTTTTGTTGCAAGTATTAGTGAATTTGATTAGTTTTCTTCCATTTGTGCATAGATTTAGCATTAGCTTTAGAGAGATAAAGGAATACCAAAAAGACTGATGATAGGTGGTTCTTACCTCACTCCTCCCTTCAGGGACCATTGTTTGAAAGCAAACCTCCCATTCAGCCCCAAAAAGACATAATTCTGATTTCTTATGAAACTTAGGGTTTTTTGCTAGTTAGGCTAGCATCGTTCAATTTTCAAGGATAGGTTTCAGTTGTTATTTCTGATATCTCTAGCTTGGTATTAGATTTCATGGTATTTTAGAATAGGATCCAAGTATTTCCATGCATGAACTAGGGAAATGAATGATGAAATTATGTTTTCCTATGTTGATGGAGATATTTCTTGTTTTAACATGATTTATAGGTATATCCCAGGGATGTGTGTATTGTAGGAGTTTAAGAGTGCAGGAAGAATCTCATGTCAGCTGCCCCAAGCTAACATCATCCATCCGTAATCACCAAAAGCCACTATGTCCATTAATTAGCTCATCATTTCATAAGACCAACTTGCCATGCTTATTGAGCAAATCCAACCATCCTACAAACTTTGGTTTGAGTTAAGAGGAAGTCCTAGCCACTCCCTTGCCTTATTCCTTCCATAATTCACCTTCCCTAAGCCCTATACCACTGTCCAAATCCCTCCTTATGCTTTCTGTCAGATCCTATAGGAATACAAGGGATCCTGTAGGTGCATTAGGACATCTTGTAGGATGACCTGTAGTGGCCTGTTTTGAGGCCGATTTGTGAAAAATGCATCGAGAAAGATAGGAGAAGACCCATACTTCCCTCTTAAGCTATTCGACCCTTCACAACCACCTCTCTCCACACCTAATCTACCTGCCATACAATTAAGAAGAATTAGCATTCCTGTTTTTGTAAAAAAGACAAAAAAAAAGAATTTTGTGTTCATTCATATGCACAATAGTAAATTGTTTGATTATGTCAGATTGCATGCTTAGGACAGCTAGGATTACACATGTGTTAGCTTAGAATTATTTTGCAGTAAGATGTCTTCACAAATAACTAGATGAGTGGTGTGTTTAAAGCATTTATTTCAGTCTTTCATTACTGCAGTAGATAATATTTTACTTCTCTCAATTAGGGTAAAATTCCCCTTTCTCCATTCGTAAACAAACTTCTTCTAAATCAATAGAAAGCTAGTTTGAGAAACCCTAGTGGTCTATCACCATCTCATCAGTGACAATGACTAGACCCATTACATCTACTTTTGTATAAAACATTGTCACCTCCAAGTTCGCACAAACCCCAGGTTGATAAAGTATAGTTGGTAGCCCCAGGAGTTGCAACATTCTTACTGCAATACTGGTGCTCATCACTTTTTAACGCCATTTTCGGGGAGGTGTCTAAGTAGATGTCATTTATTTTTTATTTCTTCCATTATTTATCTCTTTCATTTTATTATCTGTTCCATTTTTGCAAGATAGTTGTAAGTTGGTTTGCTTTCCTTTCCATTCTGCAAGAGATTTCATTCAACAGTTAGTGTCCATTCAGTTTATCTTTCCAATTCTGCAATTAGCATTAAACCTTGAAAAACCAAACAAAACAAAAACACCTCTTTCATGCCTCATAGGAATAGGGACAACCTAGGAAAATTTCTACCAAATACCACCACCACTTCAAATAGCCAACCTTCCCTCTTCTTTAGTGGTTGTGAATTAGAGGACCCCTTAGGTGAACATGTTACATTATGGTATGTTCTATGCTTAGAGAAGTTTACTTATTTTCCTCTTATTAACCACTGATTAGCAATCACATATACATTAAGTAAAGTGCAGATAGAACATTAAACGATCGACAGAAAATAAGCCAAGGCAAGAGACACAAGATGTGGTGGCTAGCTAGGGACAAAACCCAATGTAGGGAAACCCTTTGATCAAATCTTCTTTTATCTTCAATAGTTCAGTAGAGAGAAATAGTACAAAATCAAAATTCTGTAATTTTATATTAGTGACAACAAACCCTAAATCAGCAAAGTCAAACTTAGTCAAACGAGATGAAATTGACCTCCCATATGCGTGGTCAATTTCCCAGTCAACTAGTCTTTGAACAACAAGAAGAATCAACCCTTACACATCCCCAAATATACAGTCAAATTATAGTTGACTGAAGTTAACTTGCTACCCCAAACTAGGGAAGTCAACATTCGTCAAACCTGAGGTTAGATTGCCTTGATTTTTGTGCACTCTTCTAAGGTCAACGCTTTTTGAACGTTGGTCAAAGAAAACTTCAGTAGCTTCTACGTCCTTCTTTCTGTATCCTCCTTGCCCTACTGTGTCCTCCTTCTTCCCACGTGTGAGTTGCTCCTTGTGTAATCCAAAGCTAAGGAAAGAGAGAGAAGAAATGAGTGAGATGAGATGATGACAAAATAAATCAACCTCACTTGTATTTATATGATTCACTGGGCATGTGTGCCACACATTTAACTGTTGGACAACCTTGACAATTTGTCATGTAAATACAAATATATTTATATCTCCATAAATACTTGTCGAAATTAGATGATATTTAGATCAATCCTACACCTCTCGACAAGAAGAATCTAGGAAAAATATCAGCTACCATAAATGAGATGACCCACATGGAGTTTGGCCCTATTTTCCAATCTTAACACTCCCTCTCAACTAGGGAGAACTCCATCTGCTAATTCTTCGAACCGTCGGTACTGTCCCAGCCATCAAATGCACTGCTGACTCTAGTTTTCTCTGTTCTGGTCTGCTCTAGTCTGCTGATCTATGAATAAGAAGAAATCATCGAGGATATATCATACCATCCTCCACTGACCCAAAGTCAGTCTCATAGTATGTCATACCACTCTCATTGATCCCATATTAATGAAGGTCATCCTAGCATAGGGAGTATGATATATACAAAGATGCGTCCATCGATAGTACTACTGATGGTCCCTAACCCCATTTCCCTACTCATTGATCAGATGAGAGGTACTTCCCATGAGTCCTAGACTACATGGGTAGGATGCCTCGATAGGAGAACTAATCATCCTATCCACAGGAGAACGAATCATCATGTCCAATAGTCTTCGTAGGAGAACTACTCATCCTAGCCCACATGAGAAATAATCATCCCATCCCATAGTCACCATGGGAGAACTAATCATCCTATCCCACAAATGCCACGGGAGAACTAATCATCATGGCCCACAGGAGAACTAATCATCCTATCCCACAGTTGCCACAAGGTGTCATAGGGGGAGGTTGAACCTTTCACTCTGTACATAGTGAACCACCAGGGGATGGTGAGTTGCCCTATGGTCGCATGTCGCTCCAAGAAGTACCCCGTGTCCCGCGTGGAGCTCCTAGAGCTTAGTATATGCATCATACACGACCGTCATAAGAGGGTCTCTCAACGACACCAAGTTGTTCTCGGAAAGTTAGGAATTTGACCTTTGCCAGGGGCTTCGTCAAAATGTCGGAGACCTATTCATCTATACCGATATGTTGGAGCCTCATTTCTCCCCACTGTACCATATCCCGGATATAGTGGTACCTGATATTAATGTGCTTGGGGAGATCATGAAATACAAGATTCTCTAATAAATGAATAGAACTCTGGTTGTCCCACAGGATCACAGTAGTATCTAATGTGAATCCAAACAACTCATTGAAGAGCTTCTACAACCAGACCACCTCACAAGAGGTCATACTAGTAGAAATGTACTCTACCTTGGTGGTGCTCAAATCCATCGACTTATGATTCTTTCTCATCTAGGATATCGAGGAAGATTCCAAAGTGAAACAACACCCGAAAGTTCTCTTTCAGTCCACCACACTGTCTTCCCAATCAACATCGATATATCCAATTAGTCTCACAATTCCGGTAGTGTATCTCAACCCATGAGTGATTGTGCCACAAAGATACCTCAACAGATTCTTGGCACCAATCCAATGTGTGTGGTGAGGCTCAACCATATGTTGACTCAACGTGTTGACTACAAAGCATATATCGGGGTGAGAGTTCACCAAGAACATTAATTCTTTGACGAGTTGACGATACTTGGTAGCATTTTGTAAAATAGGTCCGGCAGCACTACCGCTTAACTTCTTGAATTCAAGCTCCATTAGGCTAGTCATGGGCTTATATTCCACCATATCAAATCTCTCCAATATTTTCACCGCATATTTTCCTTGAGATAGGAAAATCTCCCCTAGTTTCTGCCAGACTTCCAGTCCTAGGAAATAGTGCATCAGTCCTAGGTCTTTCATCTCGAACTCGGAAGCCAACTCCCTCTTACATTTGAGAATGACAGGGTTTACATTTGTTAGAAAGAGTTTGTCATCATACAACACCAGTATAAGAGGTTTGTCATCTTCAACCTTAAAGTAAAGGCTAGGGTCGACTTCACTCCTAGTGAATCCTAGCTTCATCAGGTAGCTATCGATCCTCTCATACCGTGCTTGGGGTACCTGCTTCTCCTCATAGAGGGATTTTTTCAACATATACACGTGAGATTTCCGATCATGAATTTCAAATCCTCCGTATTGTTCCACATATACTTCCTCTTTCACCAAACCATGCAATAATGCGGTCTTGACATCTATCTGATGTAGGTTCTATCCTTGCAAAGCAACAAGGACTATGATCGAGTGGATGGTGGTATACCAGGCAACAGGTGAAAATATCTCATCATAGTCTATACCTTCCTTTTGAGAGAAGCCATGAGCGAAAAAACGAGCCTTGTACTTTTTAGCACTTCCATCAATTGCATGCTTTATCTTGTAAATCCATTTCGAAGTTGTTAGGTTCCTATACCAATAGGAGTCATAATTTTGAACGATTAAGGTTAAGCCCTATAATATTTTACATACCTTTGGTTTCTACAAATGTTTTCCATATTAAAAAAAATAAAAAATGTAAAGAGGGCATGTCCTAAAAGAAAAATAAAACGACAAAAAGAATAAGAGAAGGTAAAAAGAATGAAAATATATGAACCCCAAAAACAAAAAGAGACCATGAAATTGTGCAAGTCTAAATGCCACTAATATTTATTTTTATGCATAATAATGATTGTGTGTAGCTTTTTATTCATGCCACAATCCATGGTAATCAAACTATTTAATCTTGGTTATTTCATGTTTTGAATTTTATGTTTATAGTTAGCGAATAAAATCTGACCAAACAGTTTAATCTTGGCAGATCATAGATAAAGTAGAGAAATAAAAGGAGCTCATAAGATTAATTTGAGCCCTTGGATGATATAAGGTTAGAAATAGATAGTTTGTCTTATAAAAGAAAATATAGAATAAGGGTTGCTAGCCTAAATGCACCCAAAGAAATGAAAAAAACATGTTAGGGTAAGAAATGGGTAAGTAGAAGAAAGGTTGTTGAACTACAAGGTTGATTGGATCAAAACACATTCATCATGATTAGATATATTTCAAAATGTATGATTAGTTATGAAGGCAAAAACAAAGGTTTACAAGTTAATGCGATTAACTCCCCCTCACTCATTTTCCCCTTTACTTACTAATTTTCCTATCCACAAGTATGTTCTAGTACTTTTAATCCTACAAGTCAAAGAGGCTCAGAGCATTTCTCTGACTTTTGGTGGGACTGGACCCTTGGCTTAGTGACTTATGAACATCAAGTGCTAGAATCCCCTTCATAAAATCCATTCCCCCTATATTACCCCAATAAAAGCCCTTTTCCTAAGGTTAAACACGATTTTCCTAGAAAAAGCTAAAACCCCTATGTAAATCCTATTTCACTCAAAAACCCACAAAAAACACTTTATCCTAAGTATAAAGTGATGTGTGAAAATATTAAACTTTACCCTTTTACTTGAGGATATACCCACTTCGCCACATTTCATATTAATTATTAACTTTATTATATAATTCCCAATAAAAACCTTTTCCCTTATATTAACTAAATCCCAATGTAAATACCTCCAACTCTTAGTTTTAATGAAAACTATATGTTTACCCCTTATCCCGACCAAACAAATAAATCCCCTCATTAACCCTAAATAATCAAAAATCACCTATGACTAAAGCATTGGGCCCCCTCTAAACCCATGCTTTTATCAGCCGCGTGTTTGTCACCCGACTACTGTTAGATCATCATCCGTCTCATCAAATGGCCCAAAGCCATATTAGCCGCACCTGATGGCCGAACATTACCCACCCAATAAAGTGGTTTTCCCCGACCCCCCAATGGCTACGTGTCAAGCTATGGACTATATCAGGTGACCCCTCCTAAAAACAATCTTCACCTCATAAGCGGTGATACGACCTCTAATACCACCTACCCGCCAACTCGATAAACTGCTTATTATTCGTAATATGAATTTTGCATGCCATATTTGAAAAGTTGCCCATTAAAACTTAAAACCTTGAAAAACCTTGTTTTCGTGCCTTTCACCCATTTCATAGTATAAACCCATTAAACCCTTCAACACCACCCAGAACCTCTGCAACACAATTCCACCTCCATTTATGTCCAAAACACTGCCATGACTCGTTTCTCGAACATCCTTGGCCATAAAGCCATCAATTGCCTTCCCTGCGAACCAGTGTTTTCTTAAACAATTGTTGAATTTTGCAGGTAATTAGTCGAAGACCAGAGCTTGGATAAACAATTCTGATACTAGTCGCAAAACTTGTTTAATCCAAGTCTCGAAATGAAATCTATTTAAAAATATTCATTCAGAAGAAGAACACAACTATACAAGGAACAGAGAAGAAGACAATTACACACAAAGCCGAGAAGAAAACAGTCACACAGAGCATTGAGAGTCAAAACAGAGGAACTAGACCGAATATGAAGTTAGAAGAAAAACATATAAAACATTCAGAGACTTTATCAATATCCATTACCATATGCTGATACATATAAAAACAAAATAATTTATTGTTGAAATACACAGTAAAAAGTTAAAATGTACAGTAAAAGTAAAAGCACAGTAAAGGATATTGACTGGTCATCAAAGTAAAATTGTATTAGATGAAATAGTATCAGTGAAAGTGTATCAAATTGAAGAATAAAAGTGAGGATAGATGAAAAAACTGAGCAGAAATGGTGCATTTTCCATAAATTTCTTGTTTAAGTCATAGTTTTGCAGAAACTATTGTGGCCAATCCAAGATGCATTTTGAGAAACTGGAGGAGGTTTTTGTTCCCAAATGTCCAATCTACAAAACCATATTTTACTTTTTATATAGGTATTACAGAAAGGGAGATAAATGTATATCTTCATAGGCTATTTTTTGGACTATGCAAAGTCCTGTTTAAGACATCTTTTGGCAGAGAATATTGTTAACAGCTGGAGATGAATTTTGTGAAAATGAGAGAGGTTTATCTCAATAGCATAGTTATCTACACTAACCTCTATCACATTTTACATATCTATCTTGAATTGCGATATAAAAAGGTACCACTGGACCCTAATTTTGCATAATTTCTAGGACACAATGCAAAAAGTAAGGACTTAGTTAGTGACTTGGAAGCCTCATCATCAATTAAGAGTTGCTATCAAATTTGATTTTCTCTTCTTTGTCACCATAAATCCATAAATATAGTTCCAAATAGATTCATTAGTTTTGGGTGTCCTTTATTTAAGTTCTATTAATGTAAAACAATTTGAGATATTTGTAAAACCAATCTTGATATTTTCTCAAGATATTTCAATTTAGAATTTGTATAAATACTTCTTCATTTGAAGTATTTTAGGGTGGATTCTTAAACATTTCTATAGACTTCTTAATCAAAATACTGTAAAGCTATTGTATCACTGACTGGGCCAACAAGCTCGATTGATTAATAAATACAAGATATTTCACAGGATTCATGTGTGAAGCAAAGTGCAGACAAGTAATTTCTTATGTTATTGTTATATTTATTAAATTTTTTCTACAATCTTTAATGTATTTATGAATTTGAATGCTATAATTGGAACAATATCTCAGAATTTGTTTGATTACACTATGTTTTAACAGTTAGGTAAATACATGTTTTCTACTAATCCCTAAGTTAAGGAATTCTTAATTGCTCCTTAGTTTAGGTTGTTTCCTTATAATTTATAGCAAAGGATTCTTAATTGCCCTTTGTTTCCGATTACCCTTTGTTCCTCGTTTCAATCTGAGTATGGGAATTCTTAATTGCTCTCTCACCCTGCTTAAAACCTTTTCACCCCCCTGGCCCAAAGACCTACATTTTACTCTACTAGCTTTCCCTTTGAATATTCCCTTCAGTGAGCTGATCCATTTTTGTTGTCGTTCTGTTGACTCCATAGCCCAATGGTCTAGAGACATCATTCTATCCACCTGTTTAAAGAACTCCACCACCCAATCTTCAATACAAATCAAAAACCCCATGACCATTCATAACTAGCCTAAAATTCAAACAAACAAAGCTAAATCATATAGAGAGAGCCCTCTCTAAGCCTAGGTTGGCTAGAGCCTATGCTCCAAAAGTGGTTTGTGGTTACCTCGATACCTCTTTCTTTAACCTTGAGAAAATACTGAGTGATAACATAGTGGCAACCATACCGGGGAAGACTAACATTTTGTTTAAAACTCTTTTACAGGTTTAGATCTGATCTATGATGGTGGATAGTGATCAGAAACACAAAGGTTAAAATCATCCACTTGGTGACTCCAACTCAGTTTCACAATCAAGACTCCACTGGAGGAATGAACCTGAAAGAACAATATGAAAAGATCAGGCTTTTAACTTGGATTTTTATCCAAGACATTATATTCTTTCTCATCAATAAAGTTTTTCAATTTATATTGTATTTTAGAAAATATTTTAGATTAATTTTAGATTATTTTCCTTTGAATGTTGTAAATATATATCCTCCTCATCCATTTAAACAACTTTCTTCTAAATCTTATGATGATAATTTTCCAATTGAGTAACATCAAATAATCAAGACTAATCATACAATCCCTGAACATATTCCTATACCTTATAAAGTTCCTGATAGATATAAGCCACTCGTCTTACCTCCTACACTCCATGCTTTCCCTAACAATTATTACAAGTATCTCCCTAGGTTTGATGGAGAGAATTGTATCACTACCCAATGACATATTCAAGGTTTTGAGAATTATCTAGACTTATTTGAAATTGAAGAAGATGATGTTATTATCAAGTTTTTTGCTATTTCTTTGCAAAGTAAAGTAAAGAGTTAGTTCAAGAATCTACCTATTGCAAGCATCTCAAATTTCCAACAGTTTGTCAAAATTTTCCTTGATAGATGGATAATCAAAGTCAATTTTTTTTGTGATCATAGAAGAATATAATCAGTTAAAAAGACAGCCAAATGAAACAATACAACAATTTTCTCACAGATTTAATCAAGTTTACTATTCAATACCATCAAATATAAGACCTCCTCCTCATTCAGCTCTTTTGCATTATCGAAAAGCATTTGATCCAGAGATAGAATTTCAGCTAAGAGAAAGAAACCCCTCAACACTGGAACAGATGCAGAACATTGCAATAGATGTAGAAGTTAATCTGCAAATTAGAAGAGAAAAGTTGAAAGCAGAAGTAGAGGAAAACAACATTGCAGAGGTAAAACTCAACATTTTGGTAAGAAATATAGAGGAAAGGATACAGAAGATCACCATGAAAGATAAATGTTTTGCTCAAAATTACCATGATACATTTATTTCATGAAAAGAAGAGATTGAGACTCATGAACAAATTCATGCTAATTCCAACTACCATACATCAAAAGATAGATTTACAGAGCAAGATGTGGACGAGGAATCTCCTGATCTACTGTGTATGCTTGATGACATTACTTCTTTTAATGATTTGCCTAAATATGGTCAGTATTATGGTAATTATGTTCTCCAAATCCAAACTAACTTCACAGAGAAATCAAAAACTAGTTTCGAAGATAAAGGAATTTAGTTTCAGCAGCTTGAAAACAGTGATCATCTTATCCATATCAGCTATGAAAATGAGGAAGAAAGTGTGGAAAATTTGGAAATAAGTGGAGCTTCTTTGCCTCTTTGTTTTGAATCATTTCATTTTTTAAAGGAAATGTGGTATAAAATCTCTAAAGAAAAGGATGAGAAGCTTGTAGAAATCTATGAAGTTTCATTTAAACCTATATGCAATAAGTGGCAACAATCCTTTCAAGTTTTTCATGATCCCATAGCTGATGGGTTGGATAGTGAATGTAATTATAATTTTTTTTTTGGGTTGTGTTATATTGTTTCCACGACTAGCCCACGTAGTTAACTGGCAGGTTAGAAGGGGGGCGGAGCCCCCCCTTCATTGCGCCGATTGTGTATCGGGGGGGGTCACAGGGGGTTTGAGGTGTACCCGTAACCCCACTTGATGGGGTCCAAGGTCAGTCCATGGTATTGGATGCGATGGTTTTCGACATGTATAAATATGTATTTTAAAATTGAAAGGAACATAATGAAAAATCAAGCTGGTAGTTCCGGTTTTGGGATCCAAGGGAAAATCTCTGTGTATATGTGTTTTTTATGTGTTATGTTGTTGCATTGTTTATTTTCTATGTTTTATGATTCGTATGTAGGTAATTTTTGTACGGGGTTAAAACCTACATTTGGTATTAGAGCAGTTTTGGCTTCAAGGGGACGCATTTGTTGCTGAGCGATTTCACTCAGGCCTGTGGTAGACCCTGTTTAGTGGGAGATCTGCAAGATCGATTCTGGTGGTGAAGGAAGATGGTGAGCAGTGGAAAGAAAGAGATCGAGAAATTTAATGGTAAGATTTTTGAGTTGTGAAAACTCAAGATGGAGGATCTGTTGGTGGACAAAGATCAGTGGATCGCGGTAGGTCTGAGTACCAAACCAATGGGAGTGCCCAATGAAGAATGGAAGAAGTTGAATCAGAAGAAAAAAAGCACAATAAAATTGTGGTCTCAGATTTAGTATTGTTGAATGTATCAGGGGAAGCTACGGCGAAGGCTTTGTGGGACAAGTTAGGGACTTTGTACCAATATAAGTCTATGGTGAGTAAATTGTTCCCGCGGAAAAAGTTGTATAACCTGAGGATGAAAGATGGAGACTTGGTGACAAAGCATCTGAACACATTTAATACTGTGGTAAGTTAGTTATCATCTGTTGATATTAAAATTTTAGATGAAGATAAGTGCATCAGTTTGTTGTGTTCTCTACCAGATT
>APFE031177645.1:36739-49954 GCA_000404065.3 Pinus taeda
GTATAAGGATGGTTTAAAGGGTTATAAGCTTTGGAACCCAGTAACAAGGAAGGTTGTGTACAACCAAGATGTGGTGTTTAGAGAGGTGAAAGATGTTATTAAACATGAAGTCCAACCAAAGGAACCTGTGAAGATAGAGTTTGAGCTAAATGAGGAAGAATCATACTCTACAGCAAAAGAGGAATTAGAAGATGAAGAGCCACAAACACCGGGTGTGAGAAGATCAGTTTGGGAAAGAAGGCAACCAGAAAGGTATAGTCCATTTGCTTTCTATTCAAATTTTTCTTTGTTTGTTACTGATGATGATCCCAAAACTATGAAGGAAGCAATGGATTCAGAGGATGGAAAACTCTAGAAAGAGTCCATGGTTAATGAAATGGCATCTTTGCACAAAAATGAGGCTTGAGATCTGGTGGAGTTGCCGACTGGAAGGAAACCCATTGGAAGCAAATGGGTGTTCAAAATGAAGACAAATACAAAAGGAAAAGTGGAGAAATACAAAGCTTGGCTGGTAGCAAAAGGTTATTCCCATGTGTCGGAAATTGATTTTGGTGATCTTTTTTCTCCTGTTACCAAGGTTACTTCTATTAGGTTACTTTTATGAGTTGCTACTGCTTTTTATTTTGAGGTAGAACAGATGGATGTGAAGACAACATTTCTTCACGGAGATTTGAAAGAGGAAATCTACATGAAGCAACCTGAAGGCTTTGCGGTGAAGGGTAAGAAAGAATTGGTATGCAAATTAAAGAAGTCTTTATATGGGTTAAAATAGTCACCAAGGATGTAGTATCAGAAATTCGATACATTTATATGGGGACTTGGCTTCACCAGAAGTAATGCAGATCACTATGTGTCTTTTAAATTAATTGGTGACTGTGTTATTTATTTGGTCTTGTATGTGGATGATATGTTGCTAGTTGGAAATGACAAAGAAATTATCCAAGATTTGAAGAGCCAATTGTCCTCCAAATTCAACATGAAAGATCTTGGTGCTGCAAACTACATTTCGGGCATGGAAATTAAAAGAGACTGAGAAAATAGGAAGCTCTGGTTAAACCAAAGGAAGTATGTCGAAACAATACTGCAGAGGTTTAATATGTAGGATAGTAAACCGGTGAAGCTTCCTATTCCTGTAGGTGTGAGGTTATCTGCTGAACAGTGTCCCAAGACACAAGAATAGGAAGAGGACATGTACCATGTTCCATATGCAAGTGCATTCAGTAGCTTGATGTATGAAATGGTCTGTACTAGAGCAGACATTGCACATGTAGTGGGAGTATTGAGTAGGTTTATGTCAAAACTAGGGAAGGAGCACTGGACAATAATAAAGCGGGTTTTCAGGTATTTGCATGGCACTAGTGATTATGGTTTGTGCTACCAAGGAAGACCAAGATTGGACAGAGTGTTGGATATTCATGGCTTTGTTGATGCAGACTGGGCTGGAGATCTGGATCAGAGAAGATCTACAAGTGGGTATGTGTTTAACCTATTTGGAGGTGCAGTCAGTTGGATGAGTAAGAAACAATCTGTAGTGTTACTATCAACTACAGAGGCAGAATACATGGCATCCACTCATGTAAGCAAGGAAGCAGTTTGGTTGCAAAGATTTTGTTCAAGTATGGGGTTAGTAAAAGGAGCTATAAGGATAGACTGTGACAACCAAAGTGCAATTTTCTTGGCAAGGAACCCTGCATATCGTTCAAAGACAAAGCACATTGATGTTTAGTATCACTTTGTGAGGAATATGATAGAAGTCAAAAAGATGATGCTGGTAAAGGTGGACACTTTGAAGAATACTGTAGATGCATTGACAAAATCTGTGAGCTCTGAGAAGTTCTCTTGGTGTAGAGAAACAATGGGCATTGCAAGGCTAGATAAATGACTAAGCTGTCTTGTGGCCCTCTGTGGAAAGAAAACAACAAGTGGGAGAATGTTGGGTTGTGTTATATTCTTTCCACAACTAGCCCACATAGTTAACCGGGGGGTTAGAGGGGGGGTCGGAGCCCCCCCTTCGTTGCACTGATTGTGTAGTGGGCGAGGGGTTCAAAGGGGGTTTTGGACCCTATTTTAGGTTGGGTGGACCCACCTATGGTTTTGTGCGTGATTTTCACACATGTTTTTTGGACGCGATGGTTTTCGGTCCATGGTATTGGATGCTTCAGCATGTATAAATATGTATGGTAACATTGAAAGGAACATAATGAAAAATCAAGCTAGTAGTCCTCGTTTTGGGATCTAGGAGAAAATATCTGTGTATATGTGTTTTTTATGTGTTATGCTCTCACATTGTTTATTTTCTATGTTTTAGAATTCGTATGTAGGTAATTTATGTACGGGGTTAAAACCTACATGTTCTCCATTAACTAATAATCAGATTCAAGGTCAAAATGATATAGGTTTCATCAGTCAAACATTTCAATCAGAAAAAATAGCATCACAAAACTTGTTTGAAAATATGCAGAGTGATAAAGGTGAAAGTGATATTTCAGTTTCATGGCCTGGAGGCCATCCAGAGAAGATGTACAGTTTCTTAAATCAGTTCAAAAATAGCGTATATATTTTGGAAGATCCTTTTGTACAGTTTTTAGAGTCCACTAAGGAAATCAAGTATTTCCTTATCTTTTCATTAGTTAACAAGGTTATAATTGGTTGTAGAACTTCAATTTTAATCACAAACAAGCACAAACAACAAAATCCACCAATGTATATGATGCTTGAATGGTTGCATTGGCTATTTCATTTTACTTAATCAATAGTTGGACAACTGATTAGGGTAAGTAGGTAGGATTTCAGTTTGAATAAATTCAATTTTTTAGCATCAAGTTTACGCTAGATCAGATTTTAGTTTGCAGAAAAGGATGTATTTTCATTTCAAGAGTTTCAGTCACGAAGATTATATAGCAAAGCATATACATGTCTGGGATTGGCCCAATGGATCAGACTACTAGTCGACGATGTTCTTAACATCTCACAAGGAGATGCCATCCCCATGTGGAGCCAATGTTGGGTTCCTATACCAATAGGAGTCATAATTTCGAATGACTAAGGTTAAGCCTTGTAATATTGTACATACCTTTACTTTCTGCAAATGTTTTCCATATTAAAAATAAAAAAATGGAAAGAGGATATGTCCTAAAAGAAAAATCAAAGGACAAAAAGAATAAGAGAAGGTCAAAAAAATGAAAATATATGAACCCCAAAAACAAAAGAGACCATGAAAGTGTGCAAGTCTAAATGCCACTACTATTTACTTTTATGCATAATAATGATTATGTGCAGCTTCTTATTCATGCCACAATCCATGGTGATCAAACTATTTAATCTTGGTTATATCATGCTTTGAATTTTATGTTTATAGTTAGAGAATAAAATATGACCAAACAGTTTAATCTTGGCAGATCATAGATAAAATAGAGAAATAAAAGGAGCTCATAAGCTTAATCCAAGCCCTTGGATGATATAAGGTTAGAAATATATAATTTTTCTTATAAAAGAAAATATAGAATAAGGGTTGCTAGCCTAAATGCACCCAAAAAAATGAAGAAAACATGTTAGGGTAAGAAATGGGTAGGTAGAAAAAAGGTTGCTAAACTACAAGGTTGATTGGATCAAAACACATTCATCATGCTTAGATATATTTCAACTTATATGATTAGTTATGAAGGCAAAAATAAAGGTTTACAAGTTAATGTTATTAAATCCTCCTCATTCAGTTTCCCCTTTACTTACTAATTTCCTATCCAAAAGTATGTTCTAGTACTTTTAATCCTACTAGTCAAAGAGGCTCAGAGCATTTCTCTGACTTTTTGTGGGACTGGACCCTTGGCTTAATGACTTATGAACATCAAGTGCTAGAATCCCCTTCATTAAATTTATTTCCCCTCCATTACCCAAATAAAACCCCTTTTCCTAAGGTTAAACACCATTTTCCTAGAAAAAGCGAAAAACCCATGTAAATCCTATTTCACTCAAGAACCCACAAAAGAACTTTATCCTAAGTATAAAGAGAAGTGCGCAAATATTACACTTTACCTTTTTACTTGAGGATATACCCACTCTGCCACATTTCATATTAATTATTAACTTTATTATATAATTCCCGATAAAAACCTTTTCGCGTATATTAACTAAATCCCTATGTAAATACCCCCAACCCTTAGTTTTAATGAAAAGTATATGTTGATCACTTATCCTGACCAAACAAATAAATCCCCTCATTAACCCTAAATAATCACAAATCCCCTGAGATTAAAGCATCGAGCCCCTTATAAACCCATGCTTTTATCACCCCCGTGTTTGTCGTCCAACTACCATCAGATGATCATTTGCCTCATCCAACAGCCCAAAGCCATATCGGCTGCGCTTAATGGCCGAACATCACCCACCCAATAAAGTGGTTTTCGTCGACCCCCTGATGGTTATGTGTCAAGCCATGGAATATATTGGTTGACTCCTCCTAAAAACCGCCTTTGCCTCATAAGTGGTGCGATGACCTCTAATATGGCCTCCCCACCAACCCGATAAATCGTTTATTATCCGTAATATGAATTTTTGCGCCATATTTGAAAAGTTGCCCATTAAAACTTAAAACCTTGAAAAAACTTGTTTTCGTTCCTTTTGCCATTTTCACAGTATAAACCCATTAAACCCTTCAGCACCACCCGGAACCCTGCAACACAATTCCACCTCCATTTACATCCAAAACACTGCCATGACTCCTTTCTCATACATCCTTGTGCCATAAAGCCATCAATCACCTTCCCTGCGAACTTGTGTTTTCTTAAACCATTGTTGAATTTTGCAGGTATTAGCCAAAGAGCAAAGCTTGGATAAACAATTCTGATACTAGTCGCAGAACTTGTTTACTCCAAGACTCGAAAGGAAATCTATTTAAAAGCCTTCATTTAGAAGAAGAATACAATTATAGAAGGAATAGAGAAGAAGGCAATTACACACAGAGATGAGAAGAAAACAGTCACACAGAGCATTGACAGTCAAAATAGAGGAACCAGGTCGAATATGAAGTTAGAAGATAAACATATAAAACATTCAGAGACTTGATCAATATCCATTAACATATGTTGATACATATAAAAACAAAATAATTTATTGTTCAAATACACAATAAAAAAGTTAAAATGTACAGTAAAAGTAGAAACATAGTAAAGGATATTGACTAGTCATCAAAGTAAAAGTGTATCAGATGAAAAAGTATTAGTAAAAGTGTATCAGATGAAAAAGTATCAGTAAAAGTGTATCAGATTGAAGAATCAAAGTGAAGATAGATGAAAAAACAGAGCAGAAATGGTACATTTTCCAGAAATTCCCTGTTTAAGTCGTAATTTTGCAGAAACTATTGTGGCAAATCAAATATGCATGTTGAGAAACTGGAGGAGGTTTGTGTTCCTAAAAGGCCAATCTATAAAAAAATTTCTCACTTTTTACACTGGTATTACAAAAAGGGAGATAAATGCATATCTTTAGAGCCTATTTTTCGGACTATCTAAAGTCCTGTTTAAGAGATCTTTTTGCAGGGAATATTGTGAATAGTTGGAGATGAATTTTTGGAACTTGAGAGAGGTGTAGCTTAGGAACATACTTATATACAATAACCTCTCTCACTTTTTACATATATATCGCAGATTGAGATATACAAAGGTATCCCTGGACCCTAATTTTGCAGAATTTCTGGGGCAAAATGCAGAAATGAAGGACTTAGTTAGTGACTTGGAAGCCTCATCATCAATTAAGAGTTGCTATCAAATTCAAATTTCTCTTATTTGTCACCATCAAACCATAAATATAGTTCGAAATAGATTCATTAGTTTTGAGTGTCATTTATTTAAGTTCTATTAATGTAAAACAAATTGAGATATTTGTAAAACCAATCTTGATATTTTCTCAAGATATTTCAGTTTAGAATTTGTATAAATACTTCTTCATTTGAAGTATTTTAGGGTGGATTCTTAGACATTTATATAGAATTCTTGATCAAAATACTGTAAAGCTATTGTATCACTGACTGGTCCAGCAAGCTCGACTGATGAATAAAGACAAGATATTTCATAGGATTCATGTGTGAAGCGAAGTGCAGACAAGTATTTTCTTATGTTATTGTTATCTTTATTAAATTTTTTCCAAAATATTTAATGTATTTCTGAATCTGAATGCTATAACTAGAACAATATTTCAAAATTTGTTTAATTACACTATGTTTTAACAGCTAGGAAAGTACATGTTTTCTATTGATATTTAAGTTAAGGAATTCTTAATTGCTCCTTAGTTTAGGTTGTTTCTTTGTAATCTATAGCAAAGGATTATTAATTTCCCTTTGTTTCTGATTACCCTTTGTTCCTCATTTTTATCCCAATCTGAGAATTCTTAATTGCTCTCTCACCTTGGTTAAAACCTTTTCATCCCTCTGGCCCAAAGGCCTGCACTTTACTCTGCTAGCTTGCCCTTTGAACATTCCCTTTAGTGAGTTGATCCCGTTCTGCTACCCTTTTGTTTACTCCAGAGCCCAATCGTCTAGAGACATCATTCTATCCATCTGTTTAAAGAACTTCGCCACCCAATCTTCAATACCAATAAAAAACCCCCTGAACATTCATAACTAGCCTAAAGTTCAAACAAACACAGCTAAATCATATAGAGAGAGCCCTCTCTGAGCCTAGGTTAGCTAGAGCTTATGCTCCAAAAGTGGTTTGTGGTTACCTCGGTGGCTTCTTTCTTTAACCTTAAGAAAATACTGAGTGATAACAGAAGTGACAACTGCTTTGTCCTGGGGTCTGGGGACCACATCCCAGACATCAGTTTTCATGATGGACTCATATTCCTCAGTCATAACATCCTTCCATACTTGATGCTTGACAACTTCTGCAAATAATGAAGGCTCATTTTGGATGATCATGCTCATGATGGTCAAGTATCCCTGATACCTATTTGGCTTCCTACTTTCCCGGGAAGTCTCTCTGGGTGTAGTGTGTCCTTCAACATCATCTAGTGTCCCCCTATGCCATGAAGGCTCCTGTGGAGGGGGATCAATAGGATCTATAGGTTCTTTACATCGAGCATTGTCTCATCTTCTTTTTCTGTCGGTTCCTTGGTGTCAACTTCTTTAGATACCCTTTGGGTAGGAAGATTGTAAACTTTGCTAAGAGCCATATCTTCGTCAAAGGTGACATCATGGCTAATCCCAATTTCCCTTTGACCAGCCACATATATTCTATAGCCCTTAGTATTTCTTCTATATCCCATGGAGGTTCCATTCTTTCCAGATGCACCCAATTTATTCCTTTTCTCCTTCGGCACATGAAAATATACAGGACTTCCAAAAATTCTAAAATGAGATACGTCAGGTTTCTTACCAGTGAACATCTCTTCGGGAGGCTTGGAACCCAATGCTTGGTGAGGGCATCGATTTTGCACATATACGACAGTATTTGTAGCTTCGGCCCATAGAAACTTTGGAAGTCTTTGATCATGGATCATAGCATGGACAACTTCCACAATCATACGATTCTTCCTTTCCACCACACTATTATGCTCAGGAGTATATGGTGTTGTAGTCTCCCTCTTAATGCCAACCTCTTTACAAAAGTCAAGGAACTCATTGGATTCATACTCAGTCCCATTATTAGTCCTTAAGATCTTGATTTTATTTTCAGTTTGATTCTCGATCAAGGCTTTGAAGTGACGAAACTAAGTGAACACTTCATCCTTCTTTTTCAATAAGCATATTCAAGTCTTGCGAGAATAGTCATCTGTAAAAGTGATGTAATATAAATATCCTCCCAAGGTGTTCACTGGCATCATACCAGATATGTTTGATTGAACCAAGTACAATATATTAGAGGTATTTCTTTGGCTTGAGAGGAATGGTCCCCTTTTGAGCTTACCTTTGGCACATCCAGGACATACACCTTCTTGCTCTACTCGGAACTTGGGCATCCTTGGCACCATTTCTCTTGCATTGGGCAGAGCTTTATAATGAAGGTATGCAAACCTTCGATGCCATAGTTCGGATTGAAGTTGATGTGTCACAAGACATGACACCCAATGGACTTCCTCCAACCTGATATAATGAATCGACTTGAAACCCAAGAGTGAAAGCTTCTTTAAAATTATTTTTCCATACACGTACGTTGCCATCGATGAAGTTCACCTTGTAGCCTTTGTCTTCCATTTTTGAAATGGACACTAGGTTCTTTTTGAGATCAGGTACATATAGGACTTCGTGCAAATGAATTGTATTACCCTGATTCAATTTAAGAGTGACATTCCCTACGCCTTTGACATGATATTTCGTGTTGTCTCCAAGAACAACTTCTAGGTTGGTCTCGTTCTCTATTAGATTAGAGAGAGCTACTTTGTAACGAGTGAAGTGCCTTGAGACATCACTATCAATACGCCAATTTCCTAGCGAGTATGGGGGAGCAATAGTAGAGAGGGCCGCTAGTAGAAAATATTCATCTTGCTTTTTTTTAACAAAGTTAGATTCATACTTGGAGTTTCTTGCCTTCTTGAAGAGTTTTCCTCTTCCTTGATTTCTGACATTTATTTTACCTCTGCCATTGGACCTATCATTCCTTTGATTGCCTTGAGAATGATTTTGATCATTATCATGGTGTGAGTCCCTCTTATCAGGGCACTCCCTTGCAAAGTGGCCCATTTTGTTTCAATTGTAACATCGTCCTTTTTTTCCATCCTTCGATCTAACCTTTCCTTTGGATTTGGCCCCAGAATTGTTTCTTCTTTTACCATGAGAAGAAAATGCAGAGGGATTTCCTTTAAGTGTGGGCATTTCTTGCTCTTCCATCATTGTTCCTTCTTGAATACATCTAGCCATAAATTCCTCAAATCCTAGGATGACATTATTGTTGAGAAGAGTAGTCCTGATTATATAACATTTAGGTGGTAGTCCACCAAGAGTTGTGATAGTCATTTCCCTGTTAGGAACTACTCCCCCTAGATAGGAGATCATTCTTGATCTCGGTGATCCTTTAGAAATACGCTTGCATACTCTCATATTTTCCCTTCTTAATTTCCTTCAACTTATTTCTAAGGAACAAAACTTGATTTGCACCATTAACTTTAAATAAACTCATCAGTTTATGGTAGATTTCCTTGGAGGTGGCCAGCTCAAAAACATACGTCACCAGGCACTTGTTGATAGAGTACCAAATGATCTTCTTTTCTTTGACTTCTCCCTTGGTCCACTTGGTTTTGGTAGAAGCAGATGTATTTGATGGAGGCGCAACAATATTGCCTCTCACATGGTCCAACACTTCCTAATCTTCTAAAGTGAGATCGAAAGACATCTTCCATCTGTGATAGTCAGACTTCTCATGGAGCTTGTCTTCGATGGGGAAGAGTGTTGAGGAGCCCATATAGTTTTTAGGATAACCTTGCCAACCTTCAGTGATTTCTCTTGTTCTTGCTCTTCCTTGGGCTTTTGTCTTCACCTCATCTCTGATACCATGTTAAATTATCGTATGTTCTATGCTTAAATCAATTTACTTATTTTCTTCTTATTTACCATTGATTAGCAATCACATATACATTAAGTAAAGTGCAGATAGAACATTAAACAATCAACAGAAAACAAACCAAGACAAGAGACACAAGATGTGGTGACTAGCCATGGAGAATTCCCAATGTGAGGAAACCCTTTGATCAAATCTTTTTTTATCTTCAATAGTTCAATAGAAAGAAATAGTTGAAAATTATAATTCTGTAATTTTATATTAGCATCAGCAAACCCTAAATCAGAAAAGTCAAACTTAGCCAAATGAGATGAAATTGACCTCCAATATGCTTGGTCGATTTCTTGGTCAACTAGTCTTTGAAAAACCTGAAGAATCAGTCCGTAAACAACCCCAAATACACAGTCAAACTGTAGTTGACTAAAGTCAACCTGCTGCCCCAAACTAGGGTAGTCAACACTGGTCAGACCTGAGGTTAGATTACCTCAATTTTCGTGCCAAAAAATGTGACCTGCCTAGGAGAGGTAGCCACACCAAAACCGCACTCTTTTAAGGTCAATGCTTTATCAACACTGGTCAAACAAACCTTCAGTATCTTCTGCGTCCTCCTTGCCCTATTGCGTCCTCCTTCTTGCCATGTGTGAGCTGCTCCTTGTGTAACCCAAAGCTAAGGAGAGAGAGAGAAGAAACAAGTGAGATGAGATGATGATAAAATGAATCAAAATCACTTGTATTTATATGATTCACTAGGCATGTGTGCCACACATTTAATTGCTGGCCGACCTTGACAATTTGTCAAGTAAATACAAATAAATTTATATCTCCATAAATACTTGTCGGAATTGGATGATCTTTAGATCAATCCTTCACCTCTCGACAAGAGGAATCTAGGAAAAATATAAGCTACCGTAAATGCGATGAGCCACATGGCGTTTGGCTCTAGTTGCCACTTTTAACAAAACAAACAGAGATTTTTAAAGAGCCTATAGGGGAAGAAGAAGTAGAACCGTCTCCAACTGACATAATGGCTAAAAATAGAAATGAAAGGGAGATAAAGAAAGAATTGAGGGTGATTTTCCCATAAGAGAAACCAATGGGGATGCCAAGATGAAAAACATAAGCCCCTATGTTGTTCCTCACTTCCATGGTCTGGCCTCAAAAGATCTAGACACTTTCTTGTTTGAATTCGTTGTCATATGCATAATTTATGATTACACCATTGATGATCAGAAGTTGAAATTATTCCCATCCACTCTTAAGGATGCAGCTCTGTGTTGGTTCATGGGTTTACCTAGGGATAGAATCACCACCTGGGCTCAAATGCAGCGAGATTTCAACAACAAGTGTCGGGACTACTGGAGGTCCAACGACACTAAAGAGGAAATTTTTAGAATGACCTTGGGGCCTGATGAGTCCTTAGAGGATTATGAGGAAAGATTCCATCTTAGCTACAAAAGGGCCAGGTGCATAAATGATCTTGAGTCACTGAAGCTAGTCCTACTCAGGGGGGTCAGGGAAGATCTTCTAGATACCCTAAAGCTACTATCAGGAGGGGACATGTACCAGCTACCATATGAAGATATCAATACCATCTTTAAGAACCATCCTACGAAATCTAGGAAAAAGGGTATGGGTAGTCAAACAGTGGCCAACTCATCCTCTTCCAACACATCTATAAAAGGTGAAATTGGAAACATGTTGGAAGATTTTAAGAGTGAAATGTTGCAAACCCTTTCCCTACAAATGGACAATATGTACATCAAGAGGAAGCGGGAGGAAGTAGAGAGCATTAGCCATCTTCTACCCCAAATGCACAAGGAGGAACCCTAGGAATGAATGTCCTTTAAACCTTATAGAAATCTACTCTATCTATGAAGAAAACCACTCCACAGACAAGTGCCCTTCTCTACCTGGACTAAAATCTGTGTATGAAGGAACTAATGGGGTGATTGAAAAACTCTACTACATAAGTCTAAGAAGGACTCATGGGCCTCAACTGTACCAGCAAGGCATGCAAGGGTCATCCTATGCATATTACAACCCTAACAAAAACACATCCATTCCCTCTTGGGCCCCCCTGCTCATCCCTCCTAGTCTACACCTTCTCCATGGTCTTTCGTACCTCATTACCATTCTCAGCCAACCAACCAACCATTTCAGCCATATAATTCTCCACAACCTCAGTGGAATGCACCACCCTAGGGGTGGAGGCCCCCATAGAAAAATGCTCCAGCTTTATTGCCTTCACCTCCTACTCAACCACAAATTTTACACCTTGCTCCACCTAAACAAGCTTAGATTCCTGGCCAACCAAATCTGAACCCAAACAAAATATAGGAAGAATAGGTCTAAAGTGGAGAGACATCCTACCCTGCTCATGTTGTGGAAATCCAGGAAATCAACCTGAGGTCTGGGAGAGTTCTCCCAGACAGCCAACCTCTATCTCCAGCTACGTAGAGTGAGGAGGAAAGATAGGAAAGTATGCCTAGAGTGAATCCAGAACCCTTTCCTAAAATGTTAACTCATCCAATCCAACCTACCCCAGAAGAGAATGAACTTCTGGGTGAATTGAAAAATCTATGTGTCAAAATTCCACTTCTCCAAGCCATTAAGGATGTACCTATTTACAAAAAACTGATTAAATAGATGTGTTTCAAACATCCAAGGAGGCGAAAAAGAGACACCCCTACCATTAATGTCATTGGACAATTGTCTGACTTAATGTTGGGGAAAGTAATTTTCCCAAAGTATTTACACCTTAGAAGCCCTGTAGTAGATGTGCACATTAATGACACCATTGTCCCACATACCTTGATTGATCTTGGGGCTGCCGTTAATGTAATGATTAAGGACACCATGCTCAAGCTGAATATTTAGGGTTCATTAAGAAAGACCACAATAGTCTTGCAGCTTGCAGACCAATCCACGGTAGCCCCTGAGGGGATTGTTGAGGATGTGATGGTCTCCATTGACTCCTGGGAGTACTCTGTAGACTTCCTAGTTCTTCAACCTAAGGCCAAGTTTAATGGTTATCCTCTGATACTTGGGAGACCTTAGTTAGCTGCTATCGATGTCTACATCAGCTACAGGGCTGGAAACATGACTATAAAAATTGGGCATCTATCCAAGTAGTTGGTCTTGTACCCTCCTGCTCAGCCATCTTTGGAACATGATTTACCTGTATGGCTAGAAGAGGAGGAAGAGGATGAAGTCTACTCCACCCAACTATGTATCCCAGAAACTGCCATGGGAGGAGGACAACCTGATGAAGATGATTTGATTAAACACATCCTCCAAAATCCAACTCCTAACACCTTCTCTCTAGAGGAAGTAGTGAAGGAAACTAAGAAAAACCATCGGATTGAGCTATCCTTAGCTATGTCAAACCCTACTTGTTTCAACACAATGGAATTTGGCCCTGAAAGAACTCTAAAAATCAACCCCTCTCTTTCTGTACACAAAGAAGAAGAGTTATGTAACATTCTAAGGGAGAATTGGATGCCTTTCCTTGGAATTACAAAGAGATAAAGGGAGTGCACTCCTTAGTGTACTCACCACATTTATATCAAAGAAGGTTGCAAACCAGTTTGACAACTACAAAGGAGAATGAATCCAACTCTCAAGGATATATTAAGAAAAATTGCAAAAGTTGTTGGATGCGGGATTCATTTACCCTATCTCGAACGTTGAGTGGGTGTCTCCTTGGTGCAAGTCCCAAAGAAAAATGGGA